>JABSNV010001142.1:90000-347782 GCA_024085815.1 Flaveria linearis | reverse complement strand
AACAGCTTTCAGCACTAAACCGTATGGTGCTGAAGTTGGTAGCCGCCGATGATGAGAAGACTGCACAGCCCGGACAGGTTAGTGGAGCTTACTGCTGCACAATCACTGCAGATCTCTCAGCAGGCATAGCAGATTGAGGAGCAGGCTCAGCAATGGCTGCTCAGAGTCTAGATATTACCCCACTCAAGGAGCAGAAACATGTTATCTTCTAAGAAGATTGAGGAGTTGGAGGGATGTCAAGAGGACCATCCTGCTGAAAATTTAAGGGCTCAAAGGATGAGTCTCTGAAGATATCCAAGAGGGTGATGATGATGATAGTGATGATAATGATGATGATGATGATGGTGATGGTGATGATCAAGGTCACGATACAGAGGGAGGGGGACGATGTTGATTACAGGTGATGATGATGATGATTGAAAGAGAAGGAGATACATCTACTACGGGCGCCACATCAGCAAGTGAAAGAAGGGCCAAGAAAGTTCAAGACAAAGGTGCATCTACATCAGCCCGTCAGCCAGAGGAAACACATGATTCAAGACAAAAGTAATGCATAGCGTTTATGTAATTTAAAATCATGTGTATTTGAATATTGTATCGAACTAATGTACATAATGTTTATATTTGTTGATGTGTTTCTGTTTTGATTATTGACAAAGGGATGATGTGTTACATGTTTTAAATCAAGCAGATCCAAATTATCAAAGGATGAATATGAGGTTGCTCCCATTCAACAGATCAAGACTCAACTCATCAATGATTTTGATCTGCAAGGGATAGTCAGGAGATCTGTGAGTTACACTCCTGAAGAAGGAGAGAAATAATTCACAATCCACTGATGAGCAATTGGCCGAAATGTTCCGACTCAATCTGACGAGATCGTGAGGATGCTCTGACAGTAAACGTGGAAAGTGATGTTGAGCTAAATGATATAGACGAGATAGAAATTGAGATGTCACGTCCCAACATTATCCAGAGTATACTGACAACGAAGGAAAGGTCGTTCCCAATCTGGGAGACCTGGTCAGTGATACATTCAAAAACTGAATAAAATGGAGCAGGATTAGGAGAAGGACAAAGAGAAAGCCCAAGCCTTAGACGCCGATGTCAATATCAGAAAGGCTGAATGGGGCAGCATGTTTTGCAGAACTTAGAGCCCAACGCAGTGCTCCAAGTCAAGTTTTTACACCAAACGCTATAAAGTGAAGAAGCACACAAGGTGTTAGGCAAAATTATAGCGTGGGCCTATTTTGAAGATCTTAAAGTTTATGCTGTTAAAAGAGAGAAGGGATCGAGTACATTAGATTCCCACATGATCTGAAGACTCTTCCGGGATTTGAGCTTAACCAGTTAGCAAAGTTGAAGTTGTTATATGCTGACCCTCGTAAGATGTCAGGTGGTTTGAAGCTGCTTTTAAAGAGAGAGTACCACACAGGTGGGTCAACTTCAAACCTCAACAACCAATAAGTATATCATGAGATCTGAAGTTGAGGCCATTACAGGAAAGCGAAAAGTAGTGCTGAAGTGGAGTCCTCCGTGCACGATGTCTAGAATCCCTCTACGGGAAATGCCACAGGACTTCACTCCACTTTCAATGGTGTACTACGTTGGAGAATAGGTGAGGCGGTCATAGTTGAACAAAATGGGTAGCATGGAAGCTATCAGGGTATTTGACCCTATGTGCTCACTAACTTGTCAGCTGACGATGTTTACACCTTATACAAGTGGCCACTGTTCTAGGACTGCAAGATATTGCACAAGCCCTCCAATTACAAAATGTGATCAGACTCTGCTTTGCATTTGAAATACATGCAGGAGTTACAAGAGAGGAGAAGTGCAAGAAATATGAGGGGAGCTATGAAGAATGTAAGACAATAGATGAAACTAGGTCCAAGGGGGAGTTTGTAGATACATGTGTACCTATTTTCTGAGCTTAATGTAATATGTCTTTAGTGTCTTACAATATGTAATTGAATGGGTACTTTGATGACAGACATGTGTGGTTGTGCTTATAATGTTTATTATTTCATTGATTAGTAGTTTAACGCTTATTGGACGGACTATATAGGTTTGTGGTTGTTTGAATTAATTTAGTAATGTAATGATTAAGAAATATATTCAAACTAGGCAATATGAGTTCTCATGCGAAGGCCCATGCTATTGGACATACGCATGAACAACTTCATGCGAATGACTCAGTCGTAAGACTGAACCAGGAGACTGGATCAGTCGCATGATTGTAACATGAGATTGGCTCAGTCGCACGACTGAACACTCAGTCGTGCGAATAGATCAACGGCATGGCTCAATCGCACGACTGAACCATACTTGTCATTCAGTCGCCCGAATGAGGAACCCTCATACCTATAAATACCACTTAAATCATGGAAAACACATGACACTTGAATATATACGTACCCTAGCCGTCCAGGACCTCGAAGAACCTGTTCTAAGTTCCTAGATCACATAGATAGATTACCAATCGTTTTAACGTTTAGATTCAATCTAAAATTGTTTCTACATGCATTTCACTAATGGATCGCCAATCAAATAGGATTCCGTACTATTTGATTCGGTAACACGTATGTCATTAGTAAATCGTCCAGTACACGATCCTAACACCTTCAATACAAAAAAGTGCTTGATGAAATCAAAGTGCCCCATCACCTCAATGAAGAAGCTTGCTAAAGACTATCTACAAAAGGATAGCTCAATGAATGCTGGGATCAAGAGCTAAACAAGCAGCAAGTAACCAAGCAAAATCCCCAAGGTCTAAAGCTGATGCAAGTTAAGTTCTACGGAAGAAGCAAAAACTACTTCCGTAGAAAGAACAGGAAGATTCAAGTCCATAAATTCAGAAGATCTTCTATGGAAGAAGAAGATTGGTGGTGAGATTCAAGAACCATCAGTAGATCATCATCAGATGAGTACAACTGTTGGTTCATCTAAACAGACATCCGTAGCATATCTACAGAAGAAGACACCATCTGCTGAAAGCTTAGCCAAAGCAAAGACAGCTGCTAACCCCTTAGAACATTTGATATTATGTCCGGAAGTGGCAAAGACTCTTCAGCAACAAAACTAAGAAAGAGCTGAAAGAGTATAAAAAGCAGCTGAAAAAACAAGAAGAATCTTGAACAAGAAAGTGATGCAGAAGACAAATATTACTAGTAGTGTGATATGGCCAATCCACAACACTGAAGATTGCTACTTCAGCAGTTATTGTTCTATCTGCAACATGAACAACCTATTGACCTCAGTTTCTACTTCAACAAGCTTGTGCAATCTACAACAAGAATAATCATTCAATTGAAGAATGCTACTTCAACAAAAGGAACAAAAAAATTCCTAAGAAGAAGAGTCTGAGACAAATGAAGCAGATTCACACTCCGATATGAGCATAAAGGGTCAAAGGGCTAAAGATCAACCAAAGAACAAGGCTGAAAAGACAAAGAAGACAACTGCTGCTGATATCTACAACAATAAAGAGTAGAAGGTGAAGAAACTATAGCTGCATCTAGTGCCTAAACAAAGAAGAAGGAAAAACAGAAGTCTCAAACTAGGACACCACACCAAAAGGTGTACTTGAATGATAAATCAACAACTTCTGATGAACATTCTTTGACAAGTTTGACAAGGGTATTGAAGTACCAAGGTCACAGTCAAAGGACGCGAAGCCTTTTTCAACAAAGGATATTCATCAACAGGCAATGTGAAGACAAGTAAAAGAAAGGTGCCAGAAGAAGTGACTGAGACACAAGTTCAAAATGTCTCAAGTAAGCATCATCAGAATCCATTCTCACCACCACAAACAGAACAAAATGAATCAATTAAATCTAAAGCAAACATGAATCATTGAGACTTATTCATGAAGGAGTGACACATTTTAGACTACTTGGTCAGCCCAAGCTTATTAATGCTTGGGCTCCTATTCTAATTGATTTATTTTATGTGCAGGAACATACATGGGGGTGATAACAAGTGGTATGTTGACAGTGAATGTTCACGCATATGACAGGAAACAAAAAATGCTTATTATGTAGCATTTGGTGGGATAAGAAGGGAGGTTTAAAATGTAGGTGAAGGTATTGAACCAATGGGGTGCTCAAATTTGAGAAGTGAATTTTGTGAAAAATTTACAATTTAAATTACACAGTGTTTCTCAAATTTGTGATCAAAACTATACCACTTTGTTTGATAAACTCACTATTACATTCTTAACCTGGTTTGCAAATTCCAGATGATTTCATCTTCTTAAAGCACCAAGAGAAGGAAACATATGTTTTGGACATGAACAACACCTCTTTAACATCAAATGAAACTTGCCTAATTTCAAAATCATCAGAAGATGAATCTCAACTGGGCATATACGCTAGTTCATTCTAATATGAAGAACATGAATAAACTAGCAAGAATGACAGTCATGGTCTTCCTAAGAAATAATTTAAATGTTCTGCTCATTGTTCTTCATGTTACAAAGGAAAACAACATAAGATGTCACACAAGTCCAAAACTGTAAACACCAAATACAACACCACTCAAATTCTTCACATGGATCTTTTTGGTCCAACCAATGTGATGAGCATTGGAAAGAGGCAATATTGTTTGGGTGATTGATAATGATTTCACTAGATTCACATGGGTCTTTTCTTAAAACATAAGAGTGAAACATCAGAAATATTAATGGAGTTTATCACTAAAATTGAAAATCAACTTGAGTTAAAGGTAGAAAATCTTTAGAAGTAATATAGATCTGAATTTGTTAACTGTGTTCTAGATGCCTTTTGCAGGGGACAAAGGCATAGCAAGACGGTTCAATGCACCAAGAACTCCGTAATAAAACAAAGTTGTTGAGAGAAGAAACAAAACTCTCATTGAAGTAGCTAGATAGAACAATTTGGCTGATTCGCATCTGCCCCTTACCGTTTGGGCTGAAGCAGTGAATACAGCCTGCACTATTCAAAATAGAACATTAATTGTAAAGAAATAACAAAACACCTTATGAGCTTTTGTTTAAAGGAAACCTTTTATAGGCTATCTTATAGCTTTTGTGTGCCATGTGTCTGTGTTAAACACCAAGGAATACTTAGGAAAGTTTTTAGAAAAATCCTATGATGGTTCTTGTTGGGTCATGATGAGGCTGGTGCAACCAAAACCACTTCACATAGTCATTTGATGCTACATTCAAGGGCTCCGAAGCTAAGCATGAGATCTTCCGAGAGTCTGAAGAACATCAGCTGAAGATATCAGCTGAAGGCAACAGCTGAAGTCAACAACTGAAGACAACAGCTAAGCCAACAGCTGAAGACTATCTTCCAAAGACAAAGTCTGTTGAAAAAGCTGAAGACAAAGCTGAGCTTTCGAAGACAAAGTCTGATGAAAGAGCTGAAGACAAATCTGAGCTTCCGAAGACAAAGTCTGATGAAAGAGCTGAAGACAAAGTCTGAGCTTCGAAGACAAAGTCTGATGAAAGAGCTGAAGACCAAGTCTGCTTCCGAAGACAAAGAAGACTCCAAGCTTGGAAGAAGCAGTCTTCCGAAGTATAAGTGGCTTCACAAGAAGTTATTCTTCCGAAGCATTTTATCCTTCGGAAGACATTGCTATGTCTAGTAGATATAAGTATGGTCCCTGACAGTCCGCTGCAGACCTCTGATACAACATGGCATTCCTAAAGAGCCATGTTGTTGACCATACTTTATTCTACTGTTCACCTTTTTATGATAGTACATGTTACCAACTTTAGTTGATGACAAAAGGTAAGTCAGGGACATGTCCTGACTACCAACTCTCAGGCAAAATGTCTGAAAGACCTCACCTAGAGTCTTGTAGTATAGATGTTAGGTTAGAGGTTTCAGCTGGTATCAAAGTATATCGGCTGTAGGTAGTATTATATATATCTTCTCCATGTAACTCATTAAATAAGCGATTTGAGTCCAAGAGTCTTATATCCTTGAGTTGAGAAGCAATAATAAAAGTACCTTGAAAATTTACATCTTGTGTTTATTTACTGCCTGTTACTTGTTATATTGTGATCAACTCTTATAGACTCTTGCTGAGTGTGATCAAGTGAGTTTGAGAGAAAAACCATCTGTTGAGTGACCAATACACGATCCTGCAATTGGTATTAGAGCTCCAGGCTCTTGATTGTGAGATCTTACCATCCAAATCAACCTTTTTTTCACTCCTGACTACAACCACTTAATCAAATGCCCCGCTCTCTCCAAGGCTGATATGGAAACCAGTACCATGACCAAGTCCCTACTGATCAACCTGAAGACTTGACACATGGTGCATTAGAATGGAGGCTTTATAAGTGTCAGATTCAAGAATGTGGGACTCCATTGTTAATGGTCCTTTCATACCAAGCACTACTTCTGCCACTGGTAATCGCAGCATTCCAAAGATGTTGATGATTACTCAGAGAAGATAGGAAGAGAATAGAGCTAGATTAAAGGGCTATGACTCTCTCCAAACTGCTCTCCCCAATTCCGTCTACAGAGGCTTCAAGAGTGCAAGACAGCCAAAGATTTATGCGATGCATTGAAGCTTATGTATGAAGGATCCATGGAAACCCAGAGAACAAGAAGGATCTCTTGAAGCAGCAGTTTGAGAACTTTACTTTCAAGGCTGGTGAGACCTTGACTCAACAATACTTCAGGTATGTTGAGATAGTAGATACTCTGGTGGATATTGGAGTAGCTCTTGTGTTGTAATCAAGAGAACTTCAGACCTTAAGACTCTTACTCTCACAGAGTTGTATGGTATCCTAAGTGCATTTAGATGGAGATGAACATACAGAACTCCTCTGGTCACTCCAATAACCAACTGAGTTCAGCCCTTCATGTGGTTGAAAGGGAAATCATAGAACCACAACATCAGTTTGTGTGCTACCCTGACAACTCACATAATGGACCCTACATTACTCTACCTGAGACTCCAAAGTCTCAAAGGTTCAACACAACTCCTTTCAGGATAGTTGTGCCTTTGTCTCTGGAAGTGGACACTCTGGTGATTTTCAATATTGCTTTGATGATCTTGAGTGCTTCAGTCCAGATGATGTGGAGTATGTGGACATTGTCCAACAGATGGCTCTTTTAACTTACAGAGCGAAGAAGTTCTTCAAGAGAACTGGAAGGCAATCACTCAAAACCCAGCCAACAGCAAGTTTGGGTTTGATAAGAGCAAAGCAAAGTGTTACAACTGCAACCAACTAGGTCACTTTGCTAGGAATGCAAGGCTCCCAAGAACAACCCGAGAACCCCACATCCCACTGCTTCAAAGCATGAAGAGAAGTCAACTGAAACAGCTGCTGTAGCTCAAGAAGTTGACTGGAGCTTCATGGTACAAGATGTGACTCCCGCTCAAGCACTCATGGCCGGAACAGATGATGATCAGGTATATGAACATCTTTGTACTACTTCCTATATTGCTAAAGTTAAACTCTATAAGGATTACATTTTAGAAATCAGATCTGAGGTTGGTCTTTAAATGTGTTAAAATCTGATTTAAAAGAGCTGAATCTGACTATCAAAGGAAAATTGAAGAATTAGAGAAAACTGTGTCTCTTTTAAAACATGAAAAGACCAAGTATAAGACTCAAATTAAAGATCTGATATCCAAACTATCTGAAGTTCAAGCCCAGTTGGTCACTGCTGAGGCTCAGGCCAGGAAGCAAGCTATTGCTGAGCAAAACTTCCAAACTATTCTTGCATCATCCTCTCATTCCAAAATGTTTTATCAAAACAAAGAAGGGTTGGAACCAATGAAATAGCTCCACCACACTCTTATGAGTCTATTAGACTACCTAGATGTGGTACTGAAGAGCAAGAGGTTCCAACTGCTGACCCTTCTCCATTAAAAATAGAGGATGAGGCAAAATAGTGGCCACCCCAGGGGAGAAACAAGAGGATACACTCATCTCCACCTGTGAAGACCAAATCCTAACCACCAAGGCAAGAAGAAGCAGAGCTAAAGCTGCTAGAAGGACTGCCAGAAGGTTGCAGAGTCCAAGCTTAAGATTGACCCAAAGCAAAAGGGTGTCTTCATTTCTGCCGGATTCCAAGTGGTAGGTACTTCTGATTCAGGAAAGGAGTGTAGCACCAGCACTCCTGTCCTACCAAAGGATCAGAAGTTGAAAGGGAAAGTTGCTGATGAAGAGAAGAAATTCAAGAAACAGCAACCTACAAGTTCTCAGAAAACTAACATTGCATGCATAATGTGGGTCTGCATAACCACATGGCTAAAGATTGTTACTACAATCCAGAAGCACACATTATGCAAATAATGTTAGAAAAGAAGGAGTCAGGGAGGTTTCTCAGTTGAACCATTTCAAACGGTCCAAATGATGAAAAAGGGAAAGTTGGTCTCGGAAGCCAAGTTGCTTTCGGAAGAAAGTACTTCTTCCGAAGGGAAAATGGCTTCGGAAGCCAAAGCTTCTAAGGTTCGGAAGAACAAGAAGGCTCCCTTGAAACCATCTCAGAAGAAGACTACTTCGGAAGAAAAGGTGGTGAAGGCTTCTTCCGAAAAGAAAGAAGCTTCGGAAGAAGACCATGCTGCAAAAGCTTCAACAAGCTCATCCTCAAAGATCAACCAAGGGATGGATTGGAAGATCAAGGAAGATGCTGCAGCCTAAACCTCTTCTTCAACGACCTCTATTGACCCCAATGCATATCTTTTGGTTCAATTATGTCATTATCTTTGGAAGAGCCAAGACCAGCAAGGATTGGGCTTCCAAACAAAACTAACCATCTCATCTTATGTGCAGAGACATCCATTTGACAGAACAACACATGTCTGGATTGTAGATAGTGGATGCTCCAGGCACATGACAGGGAACAGATCTCTCCTTCAACAATTCCAGAACTTTGATGGAGGGCCTGTCTGTAAGGCCCCGTTCCGGGCACCTCACAGTTGGTCGTCATTACCATAAACCATACATTTAATACAATTTAATAAAAACCAGCAGCGGAAACTTTAAATTTACTATAATGCTTTTGCAAAGTAATACAACACCCGTTACAAATATCATTGTTTGCATTACAATACAAAAACATTAACAAAAGAATGCCATCCCAAAGAGCTGAGTAGCCGCCTCGTGCCATCCTCAGCAACACTACCTGCCAACTGGAAATACATAAAAGTCAGCGTTGCTGAGTGAGTTCTAGTTTTGTAATAAAACATACTTTTACTTATTTAAAAGTATCCTTTCGTCCTGCGTTCATACATCATACGTACACAGAGATAATATTCGTTATTATCTTCATCATTCGTTATTCATCGTTATCTTTAACTTCTCGTATGGATTCTGTCAGGCTTTACCCACTTCATAGCACTGGCTATGATTACTGTGGTCGAATGACAAGAATCCTGTTCATACTTACTTGCACGCATTGAAAGGTGAATTGTACCAATACCATATGCTACACCCCGATCGTTATTAGCTACCGGGGCCGTAGTCAACATATGACGGAAAATCGTATGCCACGGTACTAGAGGTAAGCGGTAGAGGGTACCATGACCATGGTCAATCACATAGAAGGACCAATCGCGTTATTCATGTTTGCAAGACATATTCGTTCGTTCATTAATGCATGTATTCATCATCATTCTTCTTTTCGTTCGTTCGTTAATATATGCATTCGTCATCATGTTCCTTTTTCCGTTCATACTTACTTGCGCGCATTGAAAGGTGAATTGTACCAATACCATATGCTACACCCCGATCGTTATTAGCTACCGGGCCGTAGTCAACATATGACGGAAAATCGTATGCCACGGTACTAGAGGTAAGCGGTAGAGGTACCATGACCATGGTCAATCACATAGAAGGGACCAATCGCGTTATTCAATGCTTGCAAGACATATATTCGTTCGTTCATTAATGCATGTATTCATCATCATCTTCTTTTCGTTCGTTCGTTAATACATGCATCGTCATCATGTTTCTCTTTCATTATCTTTCACTTTACGATACATAATACTTCATTAGTTCATTCTCGTTATTCGTTAAAGTTTCAGAAAGATAAGCAACAATTACAAGGAACACACACACTCATAATACATACTCGTCATACATTCATCACCATACGTACTCATCATACATTCATATCATACGTAGCATCATACCACATAACAATATTTAATAATAGTGTTAACTATAATACACTGATAATAACATCAGAAACAATAAGGTTAACCATAATCATCATTACACGCATGAAACATCATCATTTGTTACCAGTCAGCCCTGGTCAAAACCTCGAACTCGGTATTTCAGGAAATTTCTGAAAAATTCTAAGTGTCCTAGGCGTTTGAGCCCTGTTGGGCGTAAAAGCCTCTGGCCGTATGAGCCTGTCAGCCGTTATGAGCACTGCTGGACTTTCCATCTTTACTTAGAAAATTTTCATCTGGTCATACGACCACACTGTTGGTCGTATGAGCACTATTGGTCGTACCATCCCTGGATTGGGAACTATATTCTGAAATACGCAACTGTTGGTCGTATGAGTCCTGTGGGTCTCTTCATTCTACTTAGAAAATTTCATCACATAGTCATACGACCATACTGTTGGTCGTATGAGTCCTATTGGGCTCAACACTTAGACACAATTACTTGGTCATACGACCACATGTGGTCGTATGAGTCCTGTTAGATCATTAGCACTTAGAAAAATATATCTCCTAGTCATACAACACACTGTTGGTCGTATGAGCACTGGTGGACTCATCAACCTGTAATTAATTGTCTAAGTCCCATTTTCAGACATATTGCCACCTGTTCATGAGTCTAATCCATAATCCACAGTCCCAACATCATAATGCCTAATTCTAAAACATATACACATGATTCTAGGCATAAATCTAGCATAAACATAAACATGCATACATTCAGTTCATAGGGTATCAGCAATAATTTTAAAAAAAAACATATATATGCATTTCCAGCCCCAAAACGTTTAAAAATCAGTAAAAAGGGGTCTAGAACTCACCTTAGCTGCTCTTCAAGTTCAAATCTCTGCTCGAGCTTTCCAAAGGATTCGAAAGCCTAGGAGTGTCTAAAACACACAACCCCGAACACACATACACATAAGAACATACATTTTCGGTTCTTAGCTCAACACAACTTAAAAAACATCAATCTTACCTTGAATATGATTCTTCTTCTTTCTCTCTCTAAGAATCGAAGTTCCTGCTGTTCTCTCTCTAAAAAACCGATGCAAAGAAATGTGCAGGAGGGTAATGGGCGACCATGCCTTCCTTTTGTACAAATAAATAATAACTTTGCCCATTGGCACTTTTGGCCCTCCTTTAGTGTCTTTCATTTCTTGCTATAAAAATACGGTTGTTACCTGTCCAATTTGGAGGTGAGGCCGGAGGATATATTTCTGGCAGAGGAAGTATATCCAATGGCAGAATAAACATTGACAAAGTTCACTTGTCAAACAGCTTGAACACAATCTGTTAAGTGTTCTAATTCTATGACCAGAAGGCATCAGATGCTTTTCACAGAACATGAGTGCATATCCTCAAACCAGGGATGACAATTCATCCGGAATTGGTGCTTCTTAGATCTCCCAAGAAAGGGGATATGTACAAGCTGAATATGAACAATGCTTCTCCTATGGGTGAAGTATCATGCTTTCTTCCAAAGCTGATAGTGATGAGTCAACACTATGGCATAAACGCATGTGTCATGTGAATTTAAAACAATGAATAAATGGCTAAAAATAACTTGGTACATGGGTTGCCTAAAAAGGAATTTTTCTGCAAAGATAACTGTGTTGCATGCCTGAAGGGAAACAAACAGATCATCTCATAAATCCAAATGTGTTAACTCTATCACTATCCATTGCACTTATTGCACAGGATCTCTTTGGTCCCACAAGTATAATGAGCATTGGAAGGAAATCATACTGCCTGTGATTGTTGATGATTTACAAGAGTTACATGGGTATTCTTTTTAGAAGTAAAGGGAAGGAGATGTACAGGAGGTGGGACTTATGTCCGAAAGGACACTCCAGCGGATAGTCAGTGAAAAAAAGCTGACATCCGTATGGGGAAAGGGAAGGAGATGTACAGGAGGGGACAGGGAATGGTCTTCACCCCAGCCACTCAACCACAGCTAACCACTAACCACAACCCACACCAGAAGAACCAATCCCATTTCCCATCAAAACCGAACCCACTGATGAAACCTTCACCCCTGAACCCACAACTCTACCCAAAACCTACCACTTCACCTCAACCACCAAACTTCCACATTCTAAAACCCAAACCACTAACCTAAACCTACCCAACAGAAACCAAGATCATCCCCTCAGCCTTCTCAACATCTCTCCTTTGAGGAGATAAAGGAGTTCAAGACTAGGTCATCAACTGCATTACTATGAGCAGACATTCTGAGGGAGACCTTATCAAAATCACCTATGTTGATAACTCTTCAAACTCCCTCACCCTAGGACAATTTCTTGAGTTGCCTAGAGATACTTTGGGCCAGGCTGCAAGACTTCTTGGTCTCAACTCTGATACCCTCAATGCTGAAGAGAAGAGACTAAGAAGGAAACTGGTGACTCTACTGGATACAAGGAAAGAGGACAGGATTCTAGTCAATCTCCTAGACCTATGAAAGCTATAATCCAGTAGAGGTTCGATGAACCTTCTCACAACTTTGTTGTGGAAAGGGAGAATGGTGAAACCAACAGCTTAATGCCACTTCTCTATTGCATCTCAGAGATTGACATTGCTGAGCTTGCAGAAAAGCCATTCTCCAATCCCTCCAACTCTAAGACTGCTGCACACATCAGAAATCATATCAGCGGTCTCCACTTGGCTGAACTGAATACAAGAGCCAAGATTGAAGAAGATTGAAGTTGAAAAGACCGGAAGACAAGGAAAGACCAACCACCAAAGGCACAGCCTTTCTAGAGATGGTGGAAGGTCCGGAATTGGAACCAATAGTTAGATGGAATATGACTATAGTTCCATCAACTAACTCTTTTCAGAGGGCCACAACAAAGGGTACACATAATCCAAGGTGATAGAGTGGAGGTTTTGTCTACCAAGGATTGTACAAACTACTCAGCACCACAACAGGAAAGAATGAAGAAACTGATAAACACTTACTTTCAATGGTGCTGAGAGTTTTGAGAAGAAGAGGGAAGTGAAGTTTTGGTAGCATCAGCCTAGGGGAGTTTGTTGGGTCATGATGAGGCTGGTGCAACCAAAACCACTTCACATAGTCATTTTGATGCTACACTCAAGGGCTTCCGAAGCTAAGCATGAGATCTTCCGAGAGTCTGAAGAACATCAGCTGAAGATATCAGCTGAAGGCAACAGCTGAAGTCAACAGCTGAAGACCAACAGCTGAAGCCAACAGCTGAAGACTATCTTCCGAAGACAAAGTCTGTTGAAAAAGCTGAAGACAAAGTCTGAGCTTCCGAAGACAAAGTCTGATGAAAGAGCTAAAGACAAAGTCTAGCTTCCGAAGACAAAGTCTGATGAAAGAGCTAAGACAAAGTCTGAGCTTCCGAAGACAAAGTCTGATGACAGAGCTGAAGACCAAGTCTGCTTCCGAAGACAAAGAAGACTCCAAGCCTCGAAAGAAGCAGTCTTCCGAATTATAAGTGCTTCGGAAGAAGTTATTCTTCCGAAGCATTTTATCCTTCGGAAGACATTGCTATGTCCAGTAGATATAAGTATGGTCCCTGACAGTCCGCTGCAGACCTCTGATACAGCATGGCATCTTCCTAAAGAGCCATGTTGTGGACCATACTTTATTCTACTGTTCACCTTTTTATGATAGTACATGTTACCAACTTTAGTTGGTGACAAAAGGTAAGTCAGGGACATGTCTGACTACCAACTCTCAGGCAAAATGTCTGAAAGACCTCACCTAGAGTCTTGTAGTATAGATGTTAGGTTGAGGTTTCCAGCTGGTATCAAAGTATATCCGGCTATAGGTAGTATTATATATATCTTCTCCATGTAACTCATTAGATAAGCGATTTGAGTCCAAGAGTCTTGTAACCCTTTGAGTTGAGAAGCAATATATAAAAGTACCTTGAAAATTTACATCTTGTGTTTATTTACTGCCTGTTACTTGTTATATTGTGATCAACTCTCTATAGACTCTTGCTGAGTGTTGTTCAAGGTGAGTTTGAGAGAAAAACCATCTATTGAGTGACCAATACATGATCCTGCAGTTTCTTTGTTGGTTATTTTCTCAACATCTAAATTATATAGAGTTTACATTCCACACCAACACATTATGGAAGAAACACTAATGTCTCTTTTGATGAAACATCATTTACAGAATCTGTAATAGGTTCATCATGGTTGTTTGATACAGATGCTTTCACGAATTCTTTTAACTCTGGTTATTTGAATGTTGTAGGTTCTATGGATACTTGTTATCCTTATGTTTCCCCAACAATGAGTGAAGTGCCACTATCTGCGGATCCACCAAGACCTCCTACACTCATTAACTATACAATACACCCAAGGGGAAGAGATTTCTCAGGTATGGTTGGTAAGTTGCTGTCAAAGTTCAAGGATAATGTACTCAAAGAAGAAAAATAGAGGACGAGGAGCATATGAAAAGAAGAGGAAGGCAAAGAAGGACACAGGTCAGCTCCTCACACCCTATAGAAGATGAGTTATTGATCAGGGTTGGGCATGCAAGCAAAAGAACTACACCTACAAAGAGATTTGAGGGAAATCAGTTCACTCATCCCATCACACATTAGGGATATGTTGAGAGATCAAAGAGTTAGTACTTAAAAGAACTGGAGATAGGAAGGAAGACATCAAGCATAAGGATTTTTGATCCATTAGAAATCAAGCTCCTGCATCCTAGCTTCACAACCTATCTGTATGATAAATTTTTCCTAAAGCTCAACAATCAACAGGCATAAAACGACCTATGTCTATGTTTGCATATGATTCTTGTAATATACAAACTGAATGCGAGAACCAGTAAAAGAAGAAAATTTAAGGCAGGACAGCTCATGGGATCTGAATTCCCTTCTATTACAAAGCTAAGAATCTCTAAAGAGGATGAGCTGGAGATTGTCAATAACTACAGTGTTGTTGTAACTTTAACAACTGAAGATGACATCCTTGGAATCAAGTTTGATACCCTGAATATGAATATGATGAGCAGAATAGAGATCAAGTACAAGTACGATGATCAAAAGGATGCAGTATCATACTTCAATAAAAAGATGGTGTCGAGAGTTAAAGAGATACAAAGCCTGAGGCATTGATTAGAAAAGCTAACCTAAGGGGGAGTATTTTTAGGTCTAGAGTTTTGATAGGTTTAGTTTCTTGAATCAATAATTTTAATAACTTTTGTAACCCTTCATCATTATGTATGCAATGTATGTGTATAGGTTAACCCATATATTCTGTGTTGCTTTAGATGTATGTTGTCGGAAAATCATTAGCATTAGTCAATTTCAAGAAACTAAGTGTTGGAAACATCTATGGATAAATAAAAAGTTCCTCCATAGATCCTCTAGAACAAATAATGGACTCAGTTGAACTCCTACGAAAGCCTTACAAGATCATCCTTCAAGATCATGCAACTCCCAAAGAAGACTGACTTCCTACGGAAGATAGGTGCTCTGTCAGAAGAGGAAATCTCCTGCGGAAGACAAGAGCTCCTATGAAAGAACAATAATTCCTATGGAAGACAAAGTAGTTGTGGAAGATCAACTTGATGTACTTCCAAGTACATCAAGTCAATAGAAAACTCTAAAGTAAAATCAACATCTATGGATGACTTATACTTTAGTCGGAGAATGTCACCTGAGAATATTCTTTTAGTAACTACCTTACCCCGATAAGGAAGTTATAGTTTCCAAATCTAAAAACCCTAAGTCTATAAATACAAGGATTAAGTACACAATTAAAGGGATGTCGATTGCAATAAAACCCTAGCAGCCGCAGTCGTCTTCACATCAGTTCATACGCGTCAATGTAGCATTAAAACCCTAGCATTATCAAGATCATTCATTGATTATTGTAATCATTAGTCAATATTAATGAAAAACATTTAATATATTTAGGTTTGTTCTTTAATTGTTCTTCAATTGTTCTTTGTTAGTTTGAGTATTGAGTTTGTTCTTCATGACATATATTTGTTTGTTTATTTATATTTATTCAATTAATCAAACTACAAAACAATGGTAATTCCGTGATCATTGTTTTGTTAATAATTAAGCTGATAATTTTCTGGACGATCCATGGATTCATATCACCACCACCAGAGTGGTTTCTTGGCACCCTGCATACCCTCGCATATTGATGTCTCTTCTAGAGGCATCAATTGGCAAGATTGCCATACACTCAGTCTCACAGATGTTACCACTGTGCTAACCACCTGAGTCTACATGAGCCACCTCACTCCGGTTGGAATCACCTCAGTTTGGTCTAGCTGATGTGAGCTAGATATTAGAGGTTCCCGGGTCTTAATTGATCTAGAGAGGGGTGAGGTAGATCAATATCACAGCCATGATGAAACATGATATCCTTATCAAGTCGGGTTAAAAGTTTAATAAACGATATAGAGGTTATATCTAATGACCCTGGATCTTGGTCAGCACCTAATGGCTTTTTTGCAGTAGTAGATGAGCTAATGATATGGCTATCCCTTTTTGGCTGCTCAAGGGAGTGTTGAGGCTCACCTTAAGGGCTTATGGCTTGGGTAGTGGGCTCATCAGGTTAAGATTAGAGACTCAACACTTATATTGAGGTCAATTAAGGATGATGGTTAAGGTGCCATCCTCTGAATACTTTGTCTTTGAGGTACCTCCTGCCTTCTTCCTAAGCGAATGCCAGCCTTGATGTCAATGACATGTCATTGTAGGGTCTTCTTAGACATGGGACCCACTTGCTTGGTAATGAAGCCATGGGCTATAAACTATCCAAACTACAATCTATGATGCTGGAACTATTTTCTACAAAAGACTTCTTAGAATCTGAAGAACTAGAACTACAACTTCCAAAACCTCTACTTCCTCAATAATCATAATCTTCTCGAATCTCTTTATGTATTACCCTCTCTAAACTTGCAAACAAACTGTTAGTATCCTTTTCAATTAAATCATTTGTAGGGTGAGGTGTAGGCATTGGAGAATAGCAAAAGATGCTAGGCGGGGAGCAAACATAAGTTGTTTCACCATAACCCAACCCTGTCTTAATTCTAGCTTTGCTTTGTTTGCTATAGAGTTCCTCTAGCTTCATTCTAGAAATTTTCCATTTATCAAAATTTATTTTAAGTGTAGTGGTCTCGAATTCTACTAAAGTTACCTCTCAGTCAAAGTATTTATTTCCATAATTGTTTCAAAAAGGGTTCTCTTTAAATGATCATTTTCTTTTAAAGCTTTGTTTACTTTTACAAAAATTTTGCTTCATTCCTTTTAAGTTCCTCATTTACCTTTTTTAGTTCCCCCTTCATTTTCTTTTAATATATTGTTCACTTTATTAATCCTAAACAAATTAATTTTGCACGCAGATGAACATATGTCTTGAATTACCTCATATGGAATCTCCAGCACCTTCTTCTCTGTAGTTAGGGCCTTCTCACAGTTGCAGACCCTTGATTCCACTTTTAAACCTCTTCCCTTGTAGCTTTTCCAGCTTCAACCTTTTCCTTCTTTTCACAATCATCCTTTATACCGACCATCACCACACTTTCCTTCTCCTCTTTTTCATAAGCATTCTTCAAACTGTAATTCACATCACTCTCCTTCCTTCTATATGCTTCACTTTGCACTACCCCTGCCATCTCAGCTACCAGGGCATGGTTGATTTCTTCTTCAGTCTTGGCTAACTCACCACTCCAGTCAAAGTTGGTTAAAAAAGTTATTTCTTTCTTCTTCTTGTTCTCTTCTTTGTCATTAATTGAAATGACCCGGTTAACCCCCATTCCTGGTTTAGTGACAATGGCAGATAGGCATTCTATTTTAAAATGCATGAGCTGTTTGAAGTTGTACCACCTGAGCTTTGATTTATCAAATCCAACTTTGCATTCTGATTTCCAAAATTCTTCCTTCTAGTTCTCTCCATGAATCCTCTTACCCGTGAAGTGATCATAGCCATTTGCCACTAAAGATCAGCTTCCTCCAAATCATCAAAATCCACCTAATACATATCTTCCATAGTCATTCCTCTTCCTTTCAGTTCACCAGCCACCAGAGCTTCATAACTATGTGTGAAAAGACCAAATAGAGCCATACTCTCTGATGGAACATCTGGGAGATTTGGATATTTAGATGTAGATCCATTGCTTGTGTCTTGTCAGAAGTGCCAGTCATACCACTATAAGCTGACACATGCTTTGATGAATCTAAACTAGATGAAATAAGAGCAGCATTCTGTGAATAATCTTGAGATAGAAGCATTGCTTGGTTGTATTCTCTTCGTTTCAGATGTAACTCGAATGACTTCAACTTGTTGGTTATGTCCATGAGCTTGTAATTCAGAAATCCCCTTTCTTGCCTCAACATCCTCACCCACAAACTCCATTATGGTGGTAAAGAGTCTAGCAGCTTTATGACATGTTCATTGTTTGACAACTTCTCTTCATACTTCTTCAGTGTGTTTGTAATAAAGGAAAATGATTGGTGAGGTTAGTGAGACTCTCATTCTTGTCTCCAACAAAAGAGTTGAATTTCTTTTCAGCTTGAGCAGCTTTATTGTTGGATTCTATATGCCCAAGACACATAGAATATTGATGTGGTTTATGTCATGTTCCAAGTCGGGTTATACCCAATAACAAGCTTTGCAATCACCGACAATTATTCAATTGATGATATGATCATGCAATTAAATAATAACACCAAATTTAGAAAATGGGTTTTCTAAATAAATTGCACATGAGATGGAACAACTTATTAGGATATGTTGTTCAAGAATATTACTTAGTGTTATTTAAGTTAGTTAGATAACATTAAATAATAGAAGTGTGTATAAGTTATACAATTAAAAGTTAATTGTACAACTTATAAGGGACTAGTTTATAAAATGATTTGGTAAAATTTTGGGGGAAAGCTCTTATCTAAGAGCATTTCGGCCGCCCCCCCACTCTCCAATGAGAGTGTTTTACTTTCTTGTGAACTACAAACTTTAAGACTAGTCCAACACTCATCCATCCAATCTCTTTCACAATGCAAATCAAAAATTAAAAGCTCTCATCTCTCTCTCAAGCTCTCGGATTTCCAACAGCTTTTGGAGTGGTTTTGGAGTCATTTTGGTGTTCATCTCCCTAGCAAGAAGAGGTGTTTGCAAGTTAGCTTGGGTATACAAGCTTGAGGGTTCTTTCCTTGGAGCCTTGGCCGAGATTTGAGCATCAAACATCCCTTTTCTTGGTCCATTTTAAGCTGTTGTAAGGTAGTATTTCACAGCTCATCATAGCTGTGATTTTATGTACATTTACATATGTTTCATAGCTTGCTTATTCACATATTATGATCCTTTGATTTTGGGTTTGTTTTAATCATATATATGTCACCATAAGAACATGAAATTTCAATTTTATAATCATGTTTCTAAATATATTTCCGCTGCATTTTTCTGAAAGTTTAAGAGGTTAAACTTTGGTTTAATGGACAAACAAACCCAACAATGGCATCAAGAGCCGGTTATGTGGATAGCTTGCTTGTTCTTGTCCTTTAAAAATCGGTTTTAAAGGATGTTTATTCACTCATTAGAGGCTGTTTTGGTTGATTTAATAAACCCCATGTCTTTCAAAGTTATATCTTCATACTTATGATTAAACTTTGAAAGATAGGAATGTCAATTGGTTGATATGTTAAGTTGATGTTTGTTTGGACAAACAAACCCTAATTTTCAGTTTATGTTGGCTGAAAATTTGGGGTTTGATGGGGTTTATTTTGTTTATTGTATGATGTTTATATATGTTCATTTGATAGTGCATAACCTAGCCTTTGGCCTTATGTTATTTGGATGATTGGAATGGTTGTTTTATTCATTCAATTGGGTTGTAATGTTTATGTTTATTATTTGGATTATAATTATTTATTCATTTGGTTATGTAATAAATAGATTAGGTGCATTTATTTTATTATAAAAATATATTAGGATATAATTTTTGTAAAAGGAAGTGCACAAGATCAAGACCTAAAGATGGACATCAAAGACATGGACCTTGAAGTATTTGGATATGAATTCAAGTGGGAGTCCATGGACACATATAATGTGTCATTACAAACCCTTAGGAAAGACCTTATGATAACACTTGTGATGGCAAACAAGTGTTGTCAACTTAGTGGCTATGGTTATGCACTCATGTTTATATGTTTATGCTTGTTTGAATGTTTGTTGTTTGATTGTTTGGTTGATATTTGATCATACATTACAAACTCATTAACAAACTTAACAAGTTGAAAATGTGATGGTTCTTAATCATTAAAAGTTAATAAAAGGTTATTAAAATGATTTAATGATTTTAAAGATTAAAAATAGGTTTTAATCAAAGGACCATAGGGTATCTTGTATTTGAAAGCATGCAAATACAAGTACATAGAGTTTTCTAAACTAGAATCATGAACCTCTAAATATTCTAAAACAAGATCAACACCGTCCTTTTACACAACACTTAAGTCACTCGGGAACTCTTAGTGGGATAAAGATCACCTAACCATTTTGAGGGAACTTATGACTTAAGGTGAGAATGCCATATTTGTGGGATAAAGATCACCTAACCACTCATTTTGGCAAACTCACACGTGTGTGTAAGTAGGATGTCTTGATTTGCAAACCATGTTAAATGGATCACCTGCAATGTGGTTTCCAAATGGTGTTGATGGGATTAACATGCCGACTTTACATATGATGTTTAAAGTCGATCCCATACCTCTAGAAGTTGCAAATGGTTGCAACCGTCAATCGTTGACCACCTTATTAATTTAAATCGTGTGATAAAGGTCACCTAACCACAATTTAAATGTAATGTTGGGTTCTAGATTTTAATATAAAAATGACCTTAAAAGGTATTAATTATTAAAAATAGCTATAACGAAATACTAAAATAGATGTTTGTTAAATTTTGTAGATGGCCACCAATAATGATAATCATGATAACTCATCTACGTCTAGCCAATCTTTACGAGCGATACTCCAAAAGGAACGTCTAAATCATAATAATTTTACTGATTGGTATCGAAACTTGAGAATCGTTCTCAAGCAAGGGAGACGATCACATGTTTTAGACGACCCTATCCCCGATCAACCTACTGAGGATGATGAGGAGGCCTATAACGATTGGCTAAAGTACACTGAGGACTCCGTCCAAGTGTCTTGTCTCATGCTGGCGAGCATGACTCCGGATCTCCAAAAGGAGTATGAACATCACAGAGCTTATGACATGATAACCCAGCTGAAGGAAACGTTCCAACAGCAAGCAAGGGTTGAGCGCTTCGAAACGGTTCGAGCACTCCATGCATGTTGTATGGACGACAACCAATCGGTTTCATCTTATGTACTTCAGATGAAAAGCCACATTGATCGCCTCGAAAGGCTTAATTGTCCTGTCTCGAAGGAATTGGCCACGGATTTGATCCTTAATGGCCTTACCAAGAAGTTCGAGACATTCGTGTTGAACTACAACATGAATGCTTGGGACAAAAGCATTAGTGAGCTTCACTCAATGCTCAAAACGGCCGAGGCGGCCATGGGTAAAAGGGTTTTACCCGTTCTCACCATCAATGAAGGTGGGAACAATAAAAGGCCTCATCCCGCACCCAAGGCAAAAGTTGCCAAGGGTAAGGGACCCGTTTGGGGAAAGGGGAAGGGGGTGGAAATGGTGCCACCCAAACCACAAGAGAAGAAGCAAAAGGTTGCTACTAATGACCCATGCTTCAAGTGTGGGGAGATTGGACATTGGGCAAGGAATTGTCCTGTCCATCTCCAAGAGTTAAAAGCAAATAGGGATGCCGGGCAGACCTCAGGTACAATATACATGATTCATATTGATCTTAATGTTACATCTTCTAACACGTGGGTATTGGATACCGGATGTGGAACTCACATTTGCAATTTGTTGCAGGGGTTCACAAGAAGTAGGACTTCAATCAAGGGGATGTTAGCCTCTTCATGGGCAATGGAACTAAAGTCATAGTTGAAGCTCGTGAGGACTACATCCTAAAACTTCCAAGTGGCTTGGATGTTATTTTGAAGAATGTTTTGTATGCTCCTAGTTTGACTAGGAACATTATTTCTGTATCCAATTAAGACATTATGATTATGTATTATCTTTTGTTGAAAATGATATTCATGTTTCTTTAAATGATATGTTCTATTTAAAGCTATTCCCATTAATGGTATTTATGAATTGGTTTATGAAAATACTTTAAATAGTTCATTGTACCAAACTAACACCAAGAAACTCAAGTTGGATTTGAGTGATACCTATCTTTGGCATTTTCGTCTTGGTCATATAAACAAGAAATGTATATAAACACTTCAAAAGAATGGTCTTTTAAAAACAAATGAATGTGATTCATTTAATGTATGTGAATCTTGTTTACAAGGAAAATGACTAAGGCACCCTTTAGTGGAACTAACAAAAGGGCAAAAGATTTATTAGGAATCAAACATTCGGATGTATGTGTTCCTTTTAAGCTAATGGCTAGGAATGGTGAAAGACACTTCATTACCTTTACCGACGATTATAGTCGCTATGGGTATGTGTACTATTAAGGCACAAAGATGAAGCTTTTGAAACGTTCAAAATCTTCAAGAATGAAGTAGAAAATCAACTCAACAAGTCGATTAAAGTTCTCTGTACCGATAGAGGATGTGAATACCTAAGTGATGATTTTCAAGATCATCTTAGGACTTGTGGGATTGTCTCACAACTCACTCCACCTGGAACACCACAACATAATGGTGTGTCCGAGAGGAGGAATCAAACCCTATTGGATATGGTGCGATCTATGATGCCAAGAAGCACATTGCCTCTATCATTTTGGGGTTTCGCTTTGCTCTCCGCGGCCCGTATTCTAAATATGGTCCCAACCAAAAAGGTGGAAAGGACACCTTTTGAGATATGGCATGGTAGAGTTCCATCCCTATCATACTTAAGGGTCTGGGGTTATGAGGCTTATGTTAAGACTCCCACCCCAAACAAATTGGAAGTCCGATCCATCAAGTGTATCTTTGTTGGATATCCTAGAGATTCTATGGTATATTATTTCTATGATCCACTAGAACAAAAGGTGTTTGTTTCCAGAAAGGGTGAGTTCTTAGAAGCAAAGTTCCTTATGGAAGGAACTAGCAGTAGAACAGTGGATCTTGAGGAGGATCAAGAACCACAACCCGATGCACGTTTGTTTGAAACTAGCACTCAACATAAGGATGCTGAGGATTATCAAGCGGTTGATCAATACACACAAAACGTTCGCAGAAGTGGTAGAACTAGTAATCCACCTGAAAGATATGGATTTTTCATGGATGGATGCTATGTGGTAGATTCAATGAACCAACCACATACCATAATGCAGTGTCCAATTCAGATTGTGACAAATGGCTTGAAGCCATGAACGTAGAGATGCAATCCATGTATGACAATCAAGTTTGGGAACTTGTTGTGCCACCTCTTAATTCCAAGATAGTTGGAAGTAAGTGGGTTTTCAAGAAGAAAACTGATATGCATGGAAACTTGGATACTTATAAGGCTAGACTTGTAGCAAAGGGTTTCACTCAAACTCAAGGGGTTGATTATGATGAAACCTTCTCACCTGTTGCGATGCTAAAGTCTATAAGGATATTGTTTGCCATAGCTGCTCATTATGATTATGAGATTTGGCAAATGGATGTCAAAACCGCTTTCCTAAATGGATATCTTGAGGAAGATGTCTATATGGTTCAGCCTGAAGGTTTTGTCGATCCAAAACATCCTAATAAAGTATGCAAGTTAAATAAATCAATCTATGGATTGAAACAAGCATCGAGAAGTTGGAATCACCGTTTTGATGAAGAAATAATTAAATTTGGATTCATCACGAACACTGATGAAGCATGTGTATATAAGAAGGCTAGTGGGAGCATCATCGCTTTCTTAGTATTGTATGTTGATGACATACTACTATTTGGAAATGACATTCCAACCTTGGAAGGTGTAAAAACCTGGCTTGGAAGTTGTTTTTCTATCAGGATCTTGGTGAAGCCGCCTATATTCTGGGAATAAAGATCTATAGGGATAGATCAAGGTGGTTGATTGGTTTAAATCAAAGTGCATACATTGACAAAATCTTGAAAAGGTTCAAGATGGAGAACTCTAAGAAAGGTACGGTACCTATTCAAAGAGGAACGGTATTGAGTACGACTCAATGTCCAAGCTCAAAGGATGAGCAAAATAAAATGAAGGCAATCCCATACGCATCTGCTATTGGATCCATCATGTATGCAATGATATGCACTCGGCCGGATGTTTCATGCGCATTAAGCATGACAAGCCGATACCAGCAAAATCCTGGAAGCAGTCATTGGATGGTTGTTAAGAACATACTTAAGTACCTAAGGAGGACGAAAGATATGTTCCTAATCTATGGATTTGGTGATGAGGAACTCGTTGTAAAAGGTTACACAGATGCGAGTTTCCAAACCGATCGTGATGATTCACGGTCACAATCGGGATATATTTTCATTCTGAATGGAGGAGCTGTCTCTTGGAAGAGCTCCAAACAGGATGTGGTGGCTCTATCAACTACAGAATCAGAATACGTCGCCGCCTCATTGGCAGCTCAAGAAACTGCATGGTTGAAGAAATTCATTGCCGATCTAGGGGTTGTCCCTTCCATTCAGGACCCCCTAGAAATCTTTTGTGATAACGAGGGTGCGATTGCTCAAATCAAGGAACCTCGTGCTCATCAAAAGACTAGGCACATTGAGCGGAGATTCAACTACATATGAGATGAAGTTGAAAAGGAAAAGATATGTATTCGCAAAGCTCACACGGATCAAAACATTGTGGATCCTCTCACAAAGCTCCTTGAAAAGGCAAAGCATGAAAGTCATACTTGTGCCATGGGACTTCGATATTCTAGTGATTGGATTTGATCCGTAAATTTTGTATTTGGATATGTGAACTCTTTATTATTTGAATAAAATTATTTGGTTATAATGTTTCAATTAATGTTCCAATTTAGCATGTTTACTCCATGAGTAAATTGTTTACTCTAAATGTCCGTAGTCGTTCAGACTTGTGGGAACAAGTGTGAGGGTAGGACTATTATGAACTTGGATTGGTTGATATTCATAAGGATGAATATAGAGCAATGGGTTGCTACCAAGGTTCATAGATATATGTGGGATACAAATATTGGACTAACCCGCATCTCAAATTTTACTACATAGAATCTCTAGATTGATCATAAGTAAGTTTGAGTAAAAGGCGAATATCATTTGGTATCCTCAGACCTGAGATACATATTGGGTTTTGATATTCACC
The DNA here is from genome assembly GCA_024085815.1 of Flaveria linearis. Taxonomy (NCBI): domain Eukaryota; kingdom Viridiplantae; phylum Streptophyta; class Magnoliopsida; order Asterales; family Asteraceae; genus Flaveria; species Flaveria linearis. The sequence continues at coordinate 322,308 of JABSNV010001142.1, read as the reverse complement.
AGCTGTTATACCTTGAACTAGTTCTTCACTGTCCTGAAATATTGGACAGTACATAAGGCTATGTTTAGGTGTGACACGAAGTGTTTGTGAGAAATGTATGTAGTCAAGATGGGATTTGTTCTCTTATTCGTTGAGAGCAAGATGTCTAAGGCCTGATTAAGTTAAATCAACAAGGAATGATCATTTATGTCCTTGGATTTAACATGACATCTGTAACAAAAGGATAGATGATTAATTCACCTAAATCATTTCAAGTAGGATACTTGAATGAGATGATGTTATTGAATGGCTATAAGTCATGCGTATTAAGGGTAGTAAACCGTTGTTAGGCGGTATTTACTGCTTGCATCAATCTTCTATGAATCTTGTGCAAGTGGGAGATTGTTGGATTCTATATGCCCAAGACACATAGAACATTGATGTGGTTAGTATGTTATGATCCAAGTCGGGTTATACCCAATAACAAGCTTTGCAATCACCGACAATTATTCAATTGGTGATATGATCGTGCAATTAAATAATAACACCAAATTTAGAAAATGGGTTTTTTAAATAAATTGCATATGAGATGGAACAACTTATTAGGATATGTTGTTCAAGAATATTACTTAGTTTTATTTAAGTTAGTTAGATAACATTAAATAATAGAAGAGTGTATAAGTTATACAATTAAAAGTTAATTGTACAACTTATAAGGGACTAGTTTATAAAATGATTTGATAAAAGTTTTTGGGGGAAAACTCTTATCTAAGAGCATTTCGGCCGCCCCCCCACTCTCCAATGAGAGTGTTTTACTTTCTTGTGAACTACAAAACTTTAAGACTAGTCCAACACTCATCCATCCAATCTCTTTCACACATGAAAATCAAAAATTAAAAGCTCTCATCTCTCTCTTAAGCTCTCAGATTTCCAGCAGCTTTTGGAGTGGTTTTGGAGTCATTTTGGTGTTCATCTCCCTAGCAAAAAGAGGTGTTTGCAAGTTAGCTTGGGGTATACAAGCTTGAGGGTTCTTTCCTTGGAGCCTTGGCCGAGATTTGAGCATCAAACATCCCTTTTCTTGGTCCATTTTAAGCTGTTGTAAGGTAGTATTTCACAGCTCATCATAGCTGTGATTTTATGTACATTTACATATGTTTCATAGCTTGCTTATTCACATATTATGATCCTTTGATTTTGGGTTTGTTTTAATCATATATATGTCACCATAAGAACATGAAATTTCAGTTTTATAATCATGTTTCTAAATATATTTCCGCTGCGTTTTTCTGAAAGTTTAAGAGGTTAAACTTTGGTTTAATGGACAAACAAACCCAACATTTATCCTTGACCAATTCCTCATTACCATTATAGAATTCACATAAAGTGTCATATAAATCCTTTGAACTTTTATATTCACCAAATTTATTATAGATCTGTGCTCACAGGCACAAGGTCAGAGCACTAAATGCCTTTTGATCCTGATCAATGAACTTGATGTCTCTCTCCAAATATTTTATCGGATTTTCTATTTGAATGATCACATTGTCTTCTATTGAAAAATTGCACATGAGGACCTTTCATAATTGATTCCTATTTAGCGTGAAGAAGGCTTTCAAACATATTTTCCAATCATCAAAGTTGTAACCATTGATTAGCTTAGGGGGTCTGTTTGGTGCCACACTCTCAAGATCAGCAAGGGTAAGACTTGTCGTCATTGAAATTTGATGAAATAAAAAACCAGTAGCTTTGCATAAAAGAATGTAGTTTCACACAAGAAACAGTAGTTTCGCAGGTGACAGTTTCGCAAGCAGAATGCAGTTTCGCAGCTATAATCCGCATTAGTTTTGGCAGCAGTTTTGCTTGAAACTATTGAACTTTCATTCAAGGAAAATGGAAGATAGTTTAGCAAGGAAACTGATCAGGCTGAAGAACTTTCTGTCTAGGTTCGCAAAGGGATCAAAACCACCAAAGATCTTTAGTTTCGCAAGATATTTTCGTACGATGAGCAATACTATTGCACTATGAATCTGAAACAAAAAAGACCCAAAAATCACCTAAACTCACTCAGATCACAACCAACTTGAGATCCGATGATTTCACAAGTTTCCCAAATTCACACCACACTTTCCTCAATCAATTTCCATAATTTACACACGTAAAACAACTCCAAAATGATTGAGAAGATGAATATGTCAAAACTACCAAAAAACACAAACAATCAAGAGCACAAAGGCTCTAATGCCATATTGTTGGTCAAGATGATCGTTTGAACGTGCTTTTGATGAAAATTTTACATTGAAATCCCATGATATAACTAAGTCTAATAGCTTGGGAACCAAGTAATGATGGAATATAACAAATCAAACATAAGACCCATTTGTAAGAGAATTTATGAAGATTAAGAACAATAATGCTCAAATATATGAAATATAAGCTCCTAGCAATACAGAAACAAAGAATGAACTCAAATCTATAATATCATTAAAGTTCCAAGAGTTAGACAATAAAACCAACGAAACAGATATATACAAGACCTAGTTTCGCATATACTTTCGCATAGTGCGAAATATGCACTATATCGGGCAAAACTGCAGTTTCGCTTGCAGTTTGACATGCAGTTTCGCATGCCACAGAATACAAAACAAGTCAAAATTAAACTAGATCTATTACATTAATATCTAAGCTATAATAAACTAAAACTAAACAAAAACAACGGAAAGATGAATACCACCCTATTCTTAATGATTTAATATTAAATATAAAAGAAAGATACGCCTTATATATTAGTCGTTGCAATTAAAAATAAGTTGTAACTTGTAATTATTAAATATTTATAATAAATAGTCAAAGATATTAAATATTTATAATAAATAGTCAAAGAAAAGAAATATATGAAAACATATCATAATAAATTATCAAACATTCAAGCATCGAACATGAAATATTTTTAAAACAAGTATTATATTAGAAATAATAATCGTACAAAAATTTTACTTATGCTTATTGTTGTTATTTTATTATTAATATTATTGTTAATATCGTTAATATAATTATTATAATTAATGTAATTGATGATATATATTACTGATAGTATTACTAATGTTAAATTTTAACAATATTGTACTACACCTAAAATGGTATGATGAATAATTTATTTGAAATTTAGATTAATATCTGCAATGTTAATACTATTATTCTAATAATATCATTGTCACTGGATTTATTAATAATACATTTATCATGTAAAATATAATACTAAAACTTAATTATAAAAATACACCACATATATATATACATATGTATATATACACACATAGTTGGAATCAATAAGATTGATTAAGTTTTAATATAAACTAGGTTTTGGCGTCGCGCGTTGTCGCGTCTATGTGAGTTTTAATGTAACCCTAAATCAAAATCAAAATAAATGTTCAAAACCAAAAATTAGCAAAATACACAAAGTAAAACACATCAAAACCCCAATCCATAACACACCAGAACATACAAAACTAAAAAACTAAATCAAAGCCCAACACCTGCACAAAACGGACGAACATCAAAATCGCAAGAATGCGACACAGTCCAAAATAGAAAACCGACAACAACCCACAAAAAAACCCCACCCCCAAACCTCAAACCCACGCCCAAAACAAACCTATAAAAACACATGCAAGAAAAAAAACACGAAAAACCCACCGACAAAAGGGATTAATAAGAATAGTAATACCACAAAAAGTATTAATTGATTACAACTAAATAAAAGTCAGATTAATCTTCATGTAACATGGAACACGAGGTTTGATAAGTAACAAATGTATACCTAAGCTTATAAGGACAATCAAATACATGTTAAATAGTATCATCTTTACTAGCAATAATATCTTTGATATTAATTTTATCTATTTATAACATTACTTTATAAGTGTCGAATATTAACTTAATTACTAATGCTAGTATTAATATCATTTCACTATCATTAAAATAATTATTGTTACCGATATTATAATGACATAGTTATGTTAATATTTACATTATTATCAGTAATATAGTTTAGAATTAACAATATCATTCTACATCAAATATAATATGGTAAATGGCTTTATTGATATTAAGTTTATTATTAGTAACAATAATATTATTAATTTTGTCATTATCATTATTTTTAGTTTTACTAATAATACTTCTAATATTAGAACGGCAATTCTAATAATTTAGAATACTAATGACATGAATAAATATGTATACATATGAAGACAAAACAACTAATATTTCCTAAAATCTATACACACACATTAAAAATTTAAAATATACAACTCGCGTACACTAACGGGACTTTTAACAAACGAGGGATCGAGCAAAGTAAACATATTAGGTTATAATTAAATATTTCCATCATAACGTTCTAATATGAATATATAATAACGAGTAAATAATTACATTCATATATCTATATACAAGAATACTCGATACACATAATATATAATTTAAGAAATTAAAGTAACTTTACAAACAACATTAATATCATTCAACAACTTATAATATTAAACGATCATCTCACCTAAGTTAATAGAGCTCAACCGTACATGGGATAGCGTTATTGTATTGCTAAAACCTGACCGTTAAGTGTACAATTAGGATTCTAATGGTGAGTTCCTACACATAGTTATGAGGTTTCAACATTGATATACATAGGCTTGTAAGAGAACCCAAGTAAGTCTTCGCATCCCTTTTTTATTCACTATTTGAGTGAAAAGCATACTTATTTTTCTATGATGTGCAATTTTTAAAACTTTATTTTGCTATTATGCACGTGCATCGACTATCATTTTACACAACCGTTAATTCTAGATAGAACCGACTGATCGTATGGGTAGTAGCACTTGGGCAATCCCTCACGCATAGTGTGTCCTATGTATAGGCGAACAAACGCTAAGACATACAGTGTCGCTGAGCTTGTAGTGTCTATGTGACATATTATCTGCACATGATTATTCTTTGACAGTTCGGGTGTTGGTATTCGGGGATTCGTTTCATATTAGATGGGGATTTGATAACTGGGTACAGGGTTAGTTGTGGACATATTTAATTGGCATCATATATGATAAACTTTATTTTCTATAAACCTGAGAACTCACCAACTATTTTTAGTTGACACTTTAGTATGCTTTTCAGGAACTAGAAATTAAAGTTAGCTTGGATAATTATATAATTTAAGGAACCTCAAGTAGGAGTATCAAGTTCTAGAAGCCCAGATTATGAAGCATTTATGTATATAATCAATGTAATGAGATGTTAATATTCTCTTATAAACAACATTGTTTTTTATATTCATTCTAGTCACACTCCTGGCGCACTCCCCTTAGGGCTGTTTGGCAGCATCTGAATTAGCCTCTTAAATGGTCAAAGTGTTTGTTTCATGAGTAAATGTCTGAATGGTTCAAACATTTACCTCTGAATGGTTAACTAGTTTACTAATGGTGAATGGTTAAGAGGTGTAATGCTAAATGATTAAAACCTCTTATCTGAATTGGTCTGATATTTGCCTTTAAAAAATTAAGTGATAATAGTAGTTTTTAATGGTTCAGAGCTCTTAATGGTTCATGTTGGTACACATGTCCCCAGATCTAGTCTAGTGAGCTTAAATGTCATAGAACTTCTTCTTGTAACACATATGTAACGTTTAATCAATATAATGAGAATCTCTTCTATATATGTTTGTTGGTTGTTTAATGTTATATCTATTTATATTATTTATTGTTACACGCATATATGACAATGTTATATAGGTTTACAGTTGTTAGACATAGTTCTGAACCATTAAAGGTTCAAGAATGTGTTTAACTAAGTATCCTGATTCAGTAGTACGACTGGACCATGCGAATGGGCCAATCGCACGACTGAACCAGGTGATTGAGTCAATCGTACGATTGAGTCATAAGACTGACTCAGTCGTCCGAATGAACCAATCGTATGACTCAGTCGCACGACTGAGCCAGTCGCTTGGCTCAGTCGTACGAATAAGAGCTGTAACCTATAAATACCACTTAATTCGTGAAAAAAAAACACTTCGATTATTCTTAACCCTAGCCGTCCCAGATCGCACAGAGCGTCCCTTCCAACTTCATAGAGCGTTCCTGATCATTGCTAATCAATTCTTAACGTTTTCTAATCGTTATTATTGATCCGGATTACGTTCTCCCTGATTGAATCACCAATCAAATAGAATTCCGCGCTATTTGATTCGGTATCACGTTGAATCAGTTAGTACTCCGTTGTACACGGTCCTAACAAGTGGTATCAGAGCCTTGGCTCTTGATTCTTCGTGGATTCAATCATTTTCATGAAAAAGTTTACGTTTTTAGCGAAAAGATCTGTTCTTTCTGCTCAAAAATCAAGCTTTTACGTGTGCATGTTCTGAAAATTCAATCTTTTTCGAGTTACAGCCGTCTAGGGTGTAAAAACATGCGTTTTAGGTCAAAGTTTGTGAATAACCTCGATTTCAGCAGTCTCAGTCGCACGATTATCTCAATCGTACGACTGAAGTCCAGTCGCCCAGTTCAATCGTACGATTGAACTCAGTCGCTTGTTCAATCGCCCGGTTGAGTCAGTCGTTCTGTTCAGTCGCTCAAGTGTCACAATCGCCTGTCCAGTCGTCCGATTGAGTTCAATCGCACACTGTTTGTGTCAGTCGCCTCTCAGTCGTACACTCCAGTCGCCCAAACAGTTCACTTTTCAAGTTTAAACTAAGACAAAATGGAATCCAAAAATTTTGCCTTCTCAGCCAGAAAGGACTCTAGGATTCAGAACCTTCTTTTACTGGAAAATGAAATTGGAAACCACAATAAACCACCTAAGCTACTGTCTATTGATGAATTTCCTCAGTGGAAACAAAGATTTGAAATTCATCTAAATGGTGTGGATACCAATTTGTGGAACTCGATTGAGACTGGATATAACATGCCCGTTGGTGCTGATGGAATACCGTTGACTTTAAGTGGGCTAAGTGATGCACAAAAGGTTGCCTATAATGTTGAAAAGAAAGCTTATGCAATATTGACACAGTCAATTCCCAAAGACATCTTCCATCAATACTCAGAGCACAAACAGAGCAAAAAGTTATGGGACGCTCTTGAGAAGAGATACGATAGCAATTCAACACTTAAGTCACTGAAGGCTAAAGCGTTGAAGAAAGAGTTTTACAACTTCTCGTCTATTGGAAATGAAAGCTTGGATGAGATCATTGATCACTTCTACCATCTTTTGAGTGAACTTCACACTCATGGAGTTAAGACGTCTAAAGAAGATAAAGTTGCAAGCTTGGCTGAGGGTCTACCAGAGAAGTGGGATTCCTTTATTTCCACTTTACGCTATAACTCAGTTTTGGAGACTTTGGATATTAATGACTTCATCCTGAAACTGAGAGAGGAAGAGGTGCGACACAAAACGAAGAAAGGAGATTACACTCAAGATCCATCACTCTACAATGTTACTCCTACTTCTACTTCTGCTTCCAAAGCCTCCAGTGCTCCTCTGCAAAATGCTTTTGTGTCAAATGCATCACCATCAGCTGATCAAGGCTCATCATCTACTAGTGAGTCACATGGTGCATCTGGGGTTCTACAAAGTCCTATAGTTACCCAATCAACGAAGTTAATGACTGAAAATTTAGGAAAGGTAACTGTAGAGGTTGCAAAGGAACACATGGATCTACTTGTTGCGGTAGTTCATTCCTATGATGGTTTAGTGGCCGGGAAGATTGGAAACTGCCACCTGGCTGATGAAGACTACGAGCAGTTGGAAGAAAATGAGCTGGAACGGATGGATATAATGTGGGCTCTAGCAAGTGCTGTGCGATGAGCTAAGAAGTTTGTGAAAAAGACGGGACAGAATCTAGTGGCTACCAAAGATACTACATTTGGATTTGACAAGTCCAAAGTCACTTGCTTCAACTGTGGAGAAAAAGGCCACTTCAAGAGGGAATGTGTAAAACCAAAGAAGACTGGCAACGGGAATCTATTCTCATCTTTCAATAAACAAGATAAGGAGAAAAAGACAGTTCCAACAAGCAGTGACTCCAAAGCTATGGTTGCTCAAGGTGATGAAGGACAGGATTGGTCCTTCCGATTCTTATCTGACAGTGAAGCCAACATAGCATCAGTTGAAGATTTGAATGAAGACTCAGCAAGTGAGGGGGAGAGCTCAACTGAGATTGATACTGCTGAAATGGAAGAGACTTTAGCTGCTGTTAACCAAATTGTTAAGAATGAGCTGAATGCTGAATCTGAAGCACAACCACAGTCTCAAAATGCTTTCATGGCCAGAACGTCCACATCTGCACAGGTAGAATCAAAAGATGAACTGTTTGCTAAACATGCATGTGTTGAATGTGAAAAATTTAGGGAAAGTATTGACTTAAAATTTGCTAGGTTATTAGATCACAATGATAACTTAGTAAAGGACTTAAAATTATGCACAGAGGCTAACAAAGTTTTAAAACAAAATGAAAGCAGTTACAAGGAAAAGGTTGAGGCATTAAAGAAACAATTAAAAGAGACTGAAGTTGTTGCCTTCAACCAAGAGAATGATATTAAATTCTATTTAAGGACCATTGAAGAAACTAAAAAGGATAAAGCAGTTTTACTAGTTGAAAATGAGTCTTTAAAACAAAAACTTTATAGTCTTGCGAGCTCCTCGCATATTTTGAAAAACTTGGTTAAAGAACGAACAACGGGGAGGGTTTGGGTTATAAAGTTATGCCCCCACCACATGAGACTCTTTTGAACACCAAACAACGTCCAATCAATAATAATCCAATTAAAGATCATGTGGTGACAACTCCTCTGGTCAGTGACTCGGACACAGTAGTTAAGACTGTTTCTTCGGGTGCTGATCAGAAACCCTCAACTTCAGGCACAACTGGAAATGAACAAAGGGTGGAAGAGAATGTTCAAGCATCTCTTGGGTTGGGTTCTAAGTCTACTAACACACAATCCAAGATTTCCAAACCCACTCAAAATAAACCAGTTAAGAAAGATAACACTCATCTTCAAAGGCAAATAAATCGTAATGTTAAACAAGTTAAGTTTGTCAAGGAAGGTGAACATCAAAAGACCGAGACCAAAGAGCACATACCTAAGGTCTACTCCCCACCCCACAAGAGATCTTCTAGTCCCTTTGAAAGGAGATCCTGTTATGCTTGTGGTAAACAGGGTCACATATCTTCTAGTTGTCCCCGCTATCAGACACCTAGGGTTAAAGTTGAACTGGCAAAAGAAGTTACTCAGTTCCCAAAACAGAGATCTAAGACCCCTGTTAGGTCTAACACACCTGCTAGGTCTTACATATCTCCTCAACACCACATTCAACACAGACAAGTCATTGGCAATTCTGTGATGCCTGAGGTGAAACCAGTTTTGGAAACTAAAACAAAGGTTCAAACTGTTAATCAATCCACTGTCTATCACAAACAATCTTTTCATAAAGATGGTATGTGGAAAGCTAAAATGTCTGATGTGTCTGATAGCAGTGACAAACTGAAGGTTGAGGTCCCACCAACTGACAAAGGACAGTGGGTAGAGTTCATAATGTGTGATGCCTATGGGAAACCCAAGCCAGTTAAGGCTTGGGTCCCCCTCCTTAACTATTTGATTTCAATTATGTGCAGGTTGTCCGCTACAGTGCTACTACCAATACATGGATTGTAGATAGCGGAGCTTCCAGGCACATGGCAGGAAATAAGTCTCTCCTTTTCAATGTCAAACAGATTAAAGGGGGACACGTTTCCTTTGCTGGTAACAAAGGAGGATACATTACCGCTCAAGGCGAAGTAGGTAGTGCAAAGGTAAGATTCGACAAAGCCAATTTTGTTCAGCAATTAGAAAAAATCTGCTTTCAGTGTCTCAGATATGTGACAAGGGCTTCAAAGTCATGTTTGACAATCGGAAATGTTACATTCTGAAGAAAGAGATGGAAATTACAGAGGAGCAGGTATTAATGTCAGCATCTAGATATAATGACTTTATGTTCTAGATATGTCTAATGCTTCTACTAGTGCTTCTACTGTTCAATGTTTCTTGTCTAAAGCTACAGAGAAGGATTCCATCTCATGGCACAGGAGAATGGGACACATTAATCACAGGAAGATGAATCATCTGATTCATAACAACTTAGTTGATGGAGTTACTGTCAAGAACTTCAAACTTCCTGATTTTTGTGTCTCATGCAAGAAGGGAAAGCAGACCAGGAAATCTCACAAGACCAAGCATGTCAATTCTATAGAGATGCCCCTGGAGCTACTGCACATGGATCTATTTGGTCCTGTAAGCACAAAGAGTATAGCAGGAGACTGGTACTGCTTTGTAGTCACAGATGACTACTCACGCTTTACTTGGGTGATGTTTCTGAAAGCTAAGTCAGAAACGTTTGAATCATTCAAGCTGCTAGTCACGACGCTGGAGTCACTCTACAACCTGAAGGTTAGGAAGATTCGTTCAGACAATGGCACAGAGTTCAAGAATCAGTGGATGGATGCTTTCTGCAAGGAGAAGGGAATTGTTCATTAGTTCACCTCAGCATACACGCCATAGATGAATGGAGTTGCAGAACGAAAGAATCGAGCTTGATCGAGACTGCAAGGACAATGTTGGCAGATTCTAAGCTTCCAGTACAGTTCTAGAATGAAGCAGTTGCAAATGCTTGCTACACGCTTAACAGTGTATTAGTAGTCAAAAGGCATGGCAAGACTTGCTATGAGTTACTTCAGAAGCGAAAACCTAACTTGGAGTATCTGGAACCATTTGGAGCTCCATGTACCCTATTGAAGAAGTCTCAGGAAGGCAAGTTTAATGAGAAAGCTGATCAAGGGATTTTTCTAGGATACAGCATACCAGACAAACGAGTTTATAATAACTCGACAGGTCAGGTTGAAGTGTGGTGCAACGTAGATGTGCAAAGATACACCACCCCCTGCTGGAAAAGGTCCATCGTCATTCTTCGATTACGATGGCTTTTTCAAATCCTTTAATCTTCCTCAGCTTGATTCGGATGATGTGATTGCTACTCAGATGATGTACGATGTTTTAAATACACCAAATCTGGATTCAAGCAACACAACACCTGCAGATGGTTCTTCAGGTTCCTCAGCTCATGCTCAGGATGAGAGTGATGATTCATCAGATGATGAAGAGGCAGCTGAGCCAGACAGTGAGCATAATGTAAATCAAGATGTTAGCTCGTCAGCTGCCGAACCGGCATTGGGAAATCCAGATACTGAACCATTAGTCACAAACTTGGATTCTGAAGTTGTTGTTCCAACAACACCAGTGACTAGGATCAGTGTGAATCATCCCCCCTCGTCTATCATTGGGGATATTCAATCCGGTGTGCAGATACGAAATCAGCTGTACTCGGCTGATTATGCTACAATCATGGAAAAGGGATATGTCAATGACGGGGCTTTCTCATGCTTTGTTTCACAAGTCGAGCCTAAGTACGTCAGTGACGCCCTCAAAGATGAAGCTGGGTCAACGCGATGCAAGAAGAGCTTCTACAGTTCAAGAAACTTGGAGTATGGACACTCGTTGACAGGCCAAAAGGAGTAAAAGTGATTGGTACCAAATGGGTACTAAAGTGCAAGAAGGATGACTAAGGTGCTGTTATCAGAAACAAGGCAAGGTTGGTTGTTCAGGGATTCAGACAAGTCGAGGGAGTCGACTACAATGAAGTGTTTGCACCGGTGGCACGAATGGAAGCAATTCGGATATTTCTTTCCTGTGCATCGTATATGAAGATCAAAATTTATCAGTTGGATATGAAGAGTGCATTCCTTCATGGGGAAATCCGTGAGGAGGTATATGTCAGTCAAACCGAGGGATTCGAGGATCCCTATCATCGGGACAGAGTCTACAAGTTAGACAAGGCTCTGTATGGGCTACATCAGGCTCCTCGAGCTTGGTATGAAAAGCTCTCCACCCATCTGTTGACACACGGCTTTCGCCGGGGTGTGATTGACTGTACGTTGTTCATTAAAGAAAAGGATGGTGATTTGCTTATGGTGCAGATCTATGTGGATGACATCATCTTCGGTTCTAGAAACGATGAGTGGGAGAAATGAAGTTCTTCCTAGGATTACAGGTGGATCAAACCTCAACCGGTATTTTCTTGCATCAAACTAAGTATGTCGGCGACATTCTGAGTCGGTTTGATATGGAAAATGTTACTGTTGTCGGTACCCCTCTTGCCACAAATCATGATGTGGCTCCTGGTGAGAATGGGGATTTGGTGGATGCCACTATGTATCGTGGGATGATCGGGTCTCTTATGTACCTCACTGCCTCGCGTCCAGATATCATGTATGCCACATGTTTATGTTCCAGATATCAAGCGAAGCCAAAAGTGAATCACTTGATTGCGGTGAAGAGGATTTTCCGTTATTTGAAGGGTACTCCAACACTGGGGTTGTGGTATCCTCATGATGATGAGTTCGAGCTAACGGCATATAGTGATTAGGATTATGGAGGCTGCAAAATGAATTACAAGTCTACGTCAGCAGGATGTCAATTTTTCAGGAGGAGATTGGTGACTTGGCAGTGTAAGAAGCAGACATCAGTTGCTCTATCCACCTGTGAAGCCGAATATGTTACCGCCGCCAGCTGTTGCTCTCAAATCATATGGATACAACAGCAAATGCGGGACTACGGTTTGCATTTCTCTTCTACTCCTATATTTGTTGATAATTCTGCTGCAATTGCAGTAACTAAAAATCCGGTCCAACATCCCAAGACCAAACACATCGGAATCAAATATCACTTTATACGTGACTGTTTTGAAAAGAATTTAATCGATGTGATAAAAATTAATACAGATTTTCAACGCGCTGGCCTCTATACAAAAGCCTTTGATAAACCCAGATTTTTATATCTGTTAGAGGTCAACGGTGTTAAAAAGAAAAGTGATGTTATCTCAGAAGACACAGACGCGTAGTCCGACACATGTTTATTTTTTATTTATTATTTTTTTAGTTTTATTTCATCTAATTTCCTTGTCGATTAAAAATCCAAAACACAAAAAGATTTTCTGTTTTAGTATTTTAGGGGGAGATTAGGTTATGTTCAGTAATTATTTACTTAAAAAAAAGGGGGAAGGTTACTTAAGCTGAAAAGGCAAAGACAGAAATACTGGAAATGTGACTCAATGAAATGGAAAGTGATAGTACACAGGTGTCGCGTTACTTGGAACACCCAAAAGGATTTGATGTTTTGCAAGGTTAATTAAATCTCAGAAAATTACAAATCAGAGAAGTCTAGGTCTAACATATTGGGAAAATGATAGTACGCTTGGTTGGTACTGTAACTACCCGAAGAAAGTAGATCTAGGGTGGTGCCAGTGTATTGTACGATGTGTCGGTAGATTCAACACAATAGATAAGTAGACATCATCAGTGATTTGGCTTAAACTTAAATAATTCAACAAGTTATGGGTTTTCATGGTATCCCTGGTCCGCACAATCAATCAATTTCCAATAAGGGGTGAGGAGCAAGCAAATGCCATAAATGTGAGCAAAGACCTGAAAAACAGAGCAAAAGATGACAAATGTCACTGAAAACAATGTATATTCTAATATACTGCTCTAAGAAGAAAATAGGTATTGCGCCTCTCTGCTGTGCGATGGCACTGACCTGAGGCTTAGCATAACCTATCCATTCTAAGAATTCATTGCTGTTTGCGCCTCTCTGCTGTGCGATGGCACTGACCTGAGGCTTAGCATCTCCTTGAAAATTCTTAGAACCAAATCTTCTAAGTCCCAAGACCGCTCAAAAATCTCCTGAGGAAGAATGATTACCATATACCTGTGGAACACACAAATACTTGTTGACCTAATTCATCTAATTAATTACTGATTCGTGTCAAAAGTCTGTGTATGGATTTAAATGGACAAGTATACTGACAATCGTCGTGGCTGCATTGCCTGATGCTCAAAATCAATGGGTGTTACTTATCATGTCAAGCATGATTCCCAGTTAGATCTTAGAAGTCTTAGATGAGTGAATAACTATGATCTGTAATTTATGCAAGGGTTTAAAGTTAAATACAGATAAAAGATTCCAAGTAATGGTGTTTATGCTTGTCTGATTCCATATGAGTCTGTCCTTGATATGATATCAATGTTAATAGGCTACACTAACCTGACCTAACAAAAATCACAAAAAGATGTTTTATTTTGTTCGTAGTTTAAAATTTTCAAGTTATATGTATAATGTGTCAATGTCGGACTGTGCATAATGTTCTCTGTTAACGTCACCAAATGAGCTTAACGTTTATTTAAACAAATTGTTTCTGAAAGGTTAAATGGATCATGTCTGAGATGATCAGGTGCTTAAATGGATCATGTCTGAGATGATCAGGTGGTTAAATGGATCATGTGTGAGGTGATCGGGTGGATAAATGGATCACGTCTGAGGTGATCGGGTGGATAAATGGGTCATGTCTGAGATGATCAGGTGGATAAATGTATCACATCTGAGGTGATCAAACTGTTTTATTAAAATGGTCATGTCTGAGATGATCAACCTACTCATAATGTTTTATCTACTGTTAAATGGAACTAAGGGTCGTAATGGTAAAATGGTCAAAAGATGGCAAGTATGGCCCAGTCGCACGACTGAACCATAAGTATGGTCCAGTCGTACGATTGGAACACACGAATGAGTCAAATCGTACGAATGGACAATGCGAATGAGTCCAAACACACGATTGAAGGTGACCAACTGTCACAGTCGTTCGACTGAACCTCAATCGTACGATTGGAACTGAAATTTGGGTGAATCGTACGACTGAGACTCAGTCGCATGACTCAATCATGCGACTAGGCTCAGTCGCACGACTGACCTATGCGACTCGGCTCAGTCGCCCGACTGGGATTTGCCCTAGTATATGCAGGTCGAATCGGCCTCAATCGCTCATTCTCCCAAATCGCCTCTCTATACGTATGACCTAATCGAACCTCGGCCAAAATTTCCCAAAAATCACCTGAACCTTCGATTACATAGTTCTGACGTTTGCTTTCGATCATACAGGTACTACAAGAGAAATCATCGAACAAACTGTGTCAAATCATCAAAATGGGCACAAATTATGACCTAACAGTACCAGCAACCTTAATAGGATTAATAGACCTTAAAACCTGAACTTACTGATCAAATTAAGGTTACAATAGGCTTAATCGGTTGGTTCTGAGTGTAATGAGCATAATTTTGATGTTTAACACTTGAATTTGAATGGACAAACAGTCGAATGGATGACTGGTCATGCTTATGAACTTCAATCGTACGACTGAACTGTCTGATTGGCTCAATCGTACGACTAAGATGAATGAATGCCTCAATCGTACGACTGAACCATGCGAATGAGTTCAGGCGCACGACTGAGTTACACGTATGAGAAGACATGCGACTGAGTCCAATCGCATGACTCAGTCGTACGCATGAACTCAATCGTTTAACTAAATCTCAGTCGCACAGTTCAATCGTACGACTGAAACTCAGTCGTTTGTTCAGTCGCACGATTAAGTCAAATGGTTGAAGATCATTGACTGAATCTAGCTATCCTCAACATGCACTAACGCTTATTTACATTGTGTAACAGATGGCAAGTCGTTGGATCATAAGCACAAAGCACAATATTTGCGCTCATCTGGATCTGACCTCCAGAAATGCAGAGGAGTTTGCGGGCATCATCTCATTCTTAAGGAGATTGAGGATCTTCAGAGCTATATCTACTCCCTGCACTCCGTATAGCTCCTTACAGCAGGCATTCTGGGAGAATGCTGCTGTAGATAGATCTGTGGAGCCCTACTGTATCAGGAGCTCTATCCTCGTCAGGCCATAGAGATCACCGAGGAAGATCTCAGGACAATCCTCGAGTTTGGGGATGACAGTGATTGTCCTACAAGACTACAGCCACTGACAGTTCGAGGGTGTTTTCTACGGGCAAAGTACGCTGGGGATATCAACGCAGGTATGCTTAACAAGAGCAATATGTGCCCCCAGTTCAAGTACTTAGCCCACGTGCTGCTCAGATGCATTGCTTCAAGGAAAGGAGGCTTTGATGAGTTATCAGAGCAGATGCAGAGCGCATATGTTGCGTTGGTGCTGAACCATCCGTTCAGCTTCTCGCGGATGATCTTCACTTACTTAGTAGAGAACATAGAGGCGAAGGGTAAGGAGAGCTTCTGCATGTACCCTCGCTTCATGCAGATGATAATTGACCAGAAGCTCCCGATGCTGCCCAAGGTTAAAGAGGACGCTGTAGTGCTCGAGGTGATGGATGATACCACCTTGGGCAGGATGAAGGTGTACAGGGGGAAGCAGGTAAAACCCCCTGTCAGGCGACTATTTGGGCATCTGGCCCGGGATGATTATGTGGCGCCAGCAAAAAGGAAGTGGTGCCACGAGGACAGTGATTCGGATGTGGAGCAAGTTGCTCTGCCCTCCGATGACTCTAATGATGATCATGATGCTGATCAGGGAGGAGATGGCCAGGGAGAACCCGAACCAGCTCCGATACACCCTGATTTTCATATGCAGGAGGAGGAGGAGTCCGATGAAGAGCCACTTACCCGGACTGTGGGAAGTCGGGAAGTGGCAACTGAGCGAGGAATCAGGGCGGTTGGTGGACGCCCAGGAGAGTCTGGGAGTTCTATGGCAGACCCATCTTATAAACCCAGACACTCCCATCAGCCAAGGGGGGCTTCAGGATCCAAGGGATCCAGGCTAAAGAGAATGGCTCAGCCCCACGGGAAGAAGCCCAAACGCCGAAGGCTTACTCTGCTTACTTCCACCACTTCCACCACCACTACCCAAACCACCCAAACCACTCAAACCACCCAAGCTACCACAACCACCACTACACCCATTTCACCACCTGTCACCTCCACCCAACCTACTACCACAGTACATCCCACTCCACCATTCACTCACATTCCACCTCCAATATTCACCACCACCACAGCCACCACCACTAGCCACCGAGCTGGCCAGTCATCAGCTACTACAGGTTCACCCCTCCCTCCTATTGGAGTGGATGAACAGCTAGCAGCACTCAACAGGATGGTGCTAAAGCTGCTAGCTGCTGATGAAGAAAAGACAGCGAGGCTGCTTCAGCTTGAGGAGCAAAATGCTTCTCAAGCAACTCAGATTGCCCAACTCCAGGAACGTAATGTCCTGTCGACTCAAAAGATAGAGGAGTTGGAGTCTGCAAATAAGAAGATTCTACTCAAGCTGAAAGGGTCTCAGGCTGATCATCTTAAGATAAGAGAGGGAGATGGGGATGATGGTGATGACGATGATGATGAGGATGATGAGAGTGATGAGGATGATGACGATAGTGGTGATGATCAAGCCACGGAGGGGCAAGATGATGATGATGATGATGATTCTGCTTCAAATGCTGCTGATTCTGGTCGGGAACAACGTTCAAAAAGAAGACAAGACCATGGATCTACAGCAACTCCTCCATCATCACCTACTACAGAAACTCACGAGCAGATTCAAGACAAAAGTACTGATTAGACATTTTATTCTTAAGCTTTTATACTTGATTCATCTTTTGATGCATATGAAACTCTTGTAAATTTTTAATGATTAATGTTTAATTAACTTGAGTTTATACTAATGATTGCTACTCTACATGTTGATATTAAACAGATAAGGGATTTCAGCAAGATGAGCATGATGTTGCTCCCCTCCAACAGATCAAGTCTCAACTCACAATGATTCTTGATCTGCAGGGGATCGTTAAAAGGTCAGTGAGTTATACTCCTGAAGAAGGAGAAATAATTCACGACCTTACTGATGAGTAGCTTGCTGAAATATTTCGTCTGAATCCAGACGAAATTGTTAAGGATGCTCCAACTTTTGATGATGCTGATAATGACGAGCTCAACGATGTTGAAGAAATCGAAATTGAAGACATCACAGATCAGCACTACCCAGAATACACCGATCGAGAGGGAAACGTGTTTCCAGATTTGGTAAACACCCTCGACAGTGACATTCTGGGTAAACTCAGTTATAAGGAGAAAGGAGCAGAAGCCTCAACAAGCCAAGCCCAAGCCTCGGAAGCTGAGGTTGATATTTGAAAGGCTGAATGGGCGGCTTGCTTTGCCGAGGTCCGCGCCCAACGTGCTACAGCAACTCAAAGTACCTACACCAAGCTATACAAAGTAAAGAAGAACATGAAGGTGTCAGGGAAGATCATTGCTTGGGCTCACTTTGATGACCTTGGCATGTATGCGGTGAAAAGGGAGAGGGGAATCGAGTACTTCAGATTCCCTCATGATCTGAAGACTCTCCCCGGTTTTGAGCTCAACCAGTTGGCCCGACTAAAGCTTCTATATGCTAATCCTAAGAAGATGTCTGCCTGGTTTGAGGCTGCCCTGAAAAGGGAGTACAGGACTAGATGGGTAAACTTCAAGCCTCAGCAGGCTATGAGGTACCTCAGAAGGTCTGAGGTGAGTCCCATCACTGGTCAACCGAAGATAGTCCTGAAGTGGCGACCTCCGCGCACAATGTCCCGAATTCCACTGAGGGAGATGCCACAGGACTTTACCCCACACTTTAAGTGGTGGTACTATGACTGGCGCTTGGGAGAGGCCGTCATCGTTTTGGAAAAGGAAGGCACAATGGACACAATAAGGGTGTTTGACCCCATGTGGCTTATCAACTTGTCAGCGTCAGATGTTTATACGCTGTACAAGTGGCCACTGTTTTTTGACACACATGATATAGTGCAAGCACTACAGTTTCAGAATATCATACGTCTATGCTTTGCACTTAATATCCATGTTGGGGTTTCTAAAGAGGAGAGACTGAAGAGATTTGAAGAGTTTAAGAAAGAAGTCAAAGTCTAGATAGAACTAGGTCCAAGGGGGAGTTTGTTGGTACACATGTCCCCAGTTCTAGTCTAGTGAGCTTAAATGTGATAGAACTTCTTCTTGTAACACATATATAATGTTTAATCAATATAATGAGAATCTCTTCTATATATGTTTGTTGGTTGTTTAATGTTATATCTATTTATATTATTTATAGTTACACGCCTATATGACAATGTTATATAGGTTTACAGTTGTTAGACATAGTTCTGAACCATTAAAGGTTCAAGAATATGTTTAACTAAGTATCCTGATTCAGTAGTACGACTGGACCATGCGAATGGGCCAATCGCACGACTAAACCAGGTGATTGAGTCAATCGTACGATTGAGTCATAAGACTGACTCAGTCATCCGAATGAACCAATCGTATGACTCAGTCGCACGACTGAGACAGTCGCTTGGCTCAGTCGTACGAATGAGAGCTGTAACCTATAAATACCACTTAATTCGTGAAAAAAACACTTCAATTATTCTTAACCCTAGCCATCCCAGATCGCACAGAGCGTCCCTTCCAACTTCATAGAGCGTTCCTGATCATTGCTAATCAATTCTTAACGTTTTCTAATCGTTAGTATTGATCCGGATTACGTTCTCCCTGATTGGATCACCAATCAAATAGAATTCCATGCTATTTGATTCGATATCACATTGAATCAGTTAGTACTCCGTTGTACACGGTCCTAACAGTTCAGCACTTAATGGTTCAGACCTTTTATTGGTTCAACACTTAATTATTCAGAAATTGCCAAACAGCCTCTAAGTGATGCTACCAAAAGGGGGAGAAAGTTACTACAATCAAAGAAATTGGGAGCACTGCCTAGAGCGTGGACTTTAAGGATTCATCATCCTCACTTGCAACTATCCAGACTCAATAATCTCCTCTTGCCCATATCAACGTGGATGCCATCTTTCAAATCTTTTATTTGATGAGGGTTCTGTACCAAGGGCCATGTCACCTCCATCCAATCCTATTGAAAATCTAATTATAGGATAGAGGAATGACATTGATAGAAGGGCCCTGGTGCTTTCTAGATTCCAAGGTTCGATAATAAAACTTATATATCTACAACCTGCGATTCTATTATAGCTTTCCTCTTGCAATCCTGTCACTTGTCAACCCAAGTCAAAATATACATGCTGACAGGTTAGAAGAGGGGATTCAAATAAGGGTTTTAAGGATTTCAAAAGAAGACCAAACAGGTATAGACAAAGGCTAGCTTCAAAGGGAAGACCTTAGTTGAAGGCCCAGTTGTGAACTCTGTGAACCTTGTGACTCCAGCTCCTTCAGCACCAACCACCCTTAGTGAGACACTAATTGGTGAAGGTGTCTTACAGCCTCTCCCTGGCCAGAGCTACAATGAAGAACAAGTGCAAAAAGGCCAAAGCTCTCTCCTCCCTAGCCACACAGGCTAGTGGTTTAAAAGGGAAAGAAAGTTTTGTCTAAAGAAAAGATTAAGGAGGAGAAAAGGGATTAGAAGAGGAAATCATGGGAAGAAAGACAACAAGAGACTCCTACTTTCATGCAGGCTACAATCAGGACTGCTCAAAGGCCAAACACTCAAGAAGATGAGTTAAAGACAACCAAATTGAACTACATGGGTACTAGGAACTACAATATTGATGATCTAATCTCTCTTCCCTTAGATGTGTTAACTGAACTAGCATACATAAGATGTCTAGAGAGTGGAAGGAGGATGAGGATGCTGGTTTGCTCCTTAAAACCATAGAAGAAAGAAAGAAAAGAAAATTATACCAGGATCCTATCTTCTCCCAGTTCAAGAGATGCTAGAGGTAGAAACTGTGGTTGTAGAGCAAGAAACTCACGTAAGCAAAGAACAATACAGACAGAACATGATCAAGTACTTGAGTACTACAGGTTTCTACCATGCAGAAGCTTTACTCACTCTATCTTTTGATTATATAGAGTTTGAGTACCTTAAGCACTAGAACAAGAAGCTCTTAAGGGAATAAAATCTGCTAAGAGAAAGATGAGGGAGGAAGCTTAGTAATCAAGGGCCACCATCAAAGCCAACAAGAATAAGTCCTAAGGGGGACAAAAGATGTTGAGCTTCTAGAAGTTGTATGGGTTCTTGGAAGGAGGCTTGGTCCCATGTCTCTATCCATAATGGATGAGCACATCTGGTGATCAAGCAGAAGATCAAGAAGGGTGAGCTTCATGACTTGCATTCTCAACCAAGTCAAGCTACACCTAAAGCTGAGGTTAAAGGTTGAACCTAAACAGATAACAGAACCAAGACCTACTGCTGATCCATACCTAGCTTTATCTTCTGAGCCACAGCAAGGTCCTAAAACTTCTTTTGAACATGTGAAGGGGAAGGACAAAAATGAGATGGAAAAAGAAAGAAAAAGTGATCAAGACCAACCTTCTTAGTTAAAGTATAGAAAGAGGAAAATGATGGCCATTAGAAGAGACTTGAAGTCAAAAAAGAAGAAGAAGTCTAAGACATCCACCTCTACATCTCAAGATGAGTCAGAACATCCTGAGGGTTAACCAAAAGAGGCTACTTAACCAACTCCCTTACATATAGAGCGCCTAGCTACTGAGAGACCGATCATGTCATGTGTGTATTCTCAAATCCAGACAGATAGTATATCACAAGAGATTAAGGAGGTCAACAAGTATTCTTTTAGCAAAACATATTTGACCTATCTAAGCATGATCTCTTAGACATGAAGAGATACTATAAAAGCCTGAAGAATCCAGACCATCTGATGAAGAAAGGAATGGCTCTGATTCTGATGGCTTCAACCAAGTAGAAGATCCAACTTCATAGTAATCTTTAAGTTTGGGTAGCATCAGCCTAGGGGGAGTTTGTAATATCAAGATTATTATTTTAAAGGTTAATGCTAACCAAAGATCAATCAACAGGCAATGAAGTACAAGGAAATACTTCGAAAGATTTGACAATGTACAAAGAGAAATAACTAAGGGTCAAAACTTCCATAGCCAAAGACAACAATCTTCCAAAGCCAAAAGTGAAGTCTTCCAAAGCTGAAAGACAAACTCTTCCAAATCTTAAAGACTGAACTCTTTCGAAGTATAAGAAGACATGTGTCAATTGTACATAATCACAAGTTAAAAGGCAAAATGTCTTTTGAATCTACACAAAATCTTGTTGTCTAGATTAATGTCTATCTGGCCTTCAAAGTATGGCTGGCTATAGGTTGTACTATAAAGTATCTGTGTGTCCATGATTTGAACGTGAACATGAGCTTGGATCTTAGGATTCATATTGATGATAACAAGAATTCAATGATTAGGTGCTAAAATATAATAAATAATGATGATGATGAACATGAAGAACACATACAATGATGATTAATGCTTGATATTATTGATATATTATTGAAATCATCATTCAAAAGAATGATGATATAATGATGAAATCATCATCCATGAGGGATGATGATATATTGTTGTTGGTGATAAACCCTAATTAGCCACGCTAACAAAGATGATATAGGTTAAAATATATACTAGTCTAGTAATTACAATAATTACAAAATAAACCCTAGACTAATATTTTGTTGCTATTGTTCTTCAAGTCTTCAACTTCAACAAGCTTGAAATCTTCAATTTCTTCTAAGGTAGAATTTCCAACAATACTCCCCCTAAATTGTAGATTTCCAGTGTGAGTTGAAGCTGGATCTTGTTTTTGTTTCTTGATAAATAGCTGCCCAAAGTCGAGAATTTTTATTGTTGTTGCGAAAGCGAGGTCTTCAAAACTCTAGAACAACTATTATGTTTTTGTTGTGGACAATCCAAATACCAAGTCCGACTCTTGTTTTTTTTTGTTTGATGATGCAGCCCAAGTCACGAACCCAAGCCCACATTAGTATACCGGTCCATGAACACAAGGCATGGCTGAACCCTTTTGGTCTTTTGTCACTGTTTCCTAACCCCACGCAGCCAAAGTTCATGAACTCATAACACAGTCCAAGTTGCTTTAATCAGCCTTTTTTTTGAATCTGATGCGCATCCAAAATTGATTCTTGTTCCTTCGATCCTTTAAATTTGAATACGTGGAAGCAAACATTTGATTGAGTTGACAATTTTGGTTCTATGCTTGATCCGCAGGACTGCATTGGATGTGAAAATATGATCAGGTAGGACAAGAGCAAGTTTGCAGATATGGAGTTGAAACATCTGCTGGAGTTCGATTGCTTGGCTTATGTTGCTGCGGATGTTGTTTGTTGTTAAACTTCTGCTGAAATGGAACTTCTTATGTTGCCCTTTAGGCTGCTAAATTGTTTCTGTTCAGCTGCGGTTCGGGCTGCTATTTGGTTGCTGATTTAGTTGTTGTTTTGTTACTGAACTTGCTGCTGTTTTGTTACTGAATTTGCTGCTAAAACGCAGCTCGTGTTTGCTGTTGAAAAGTGAGTATGTGCAAGGGTTGCACAAACGTGGTTAATGAAGGTGTTATGTGGGTGAGTTGGGGCTATTTTTGTGATGTTAAGGGTGAGTTTTGTTGAGGATTAGAGCAGCCTCAATCCATGAATGCTTGAGCCCAAGTCCACATCCAAGAGACACCTACGGCAGCCCCTTCCCTTTCTTTCGCAAACCCTAATTAGGGCATCTAGGATCGCATTTGGCAGCCCTAATCACAAGAGCTGCTCACGGCAGCCACATTCTCATTCGGCAGCCTCTTTTGGTCCCTAATTTGCATCCCTCTATCGATTGCAAAGGACACGTATTGATTAAATTGCAACTCTAATGGGACAAACCTAATTGAGCAGCCCTTAGCCGCAAGAAACATCAATAGGCAGCCGTATTTTGCAGCCATATTCGGTCGACACAAGCTGCCTATGGCAGCCTCTTTCATTCGCATTCTTGCAAAATCCGGATCGAGTCTTGTATTGTTGAGTTGATTGTTGAATAGCCTTCTTCATATCTTCAATGTTTTTAGCAATCTAACCAAGAACTCTCATCAAAATCAATACGAATCCACAACTCCAGCTCTGATACCAATTGTGTGTCCATGATTTGAACGTGAACATGAGCTTGGATCTTAGGATTCATATTGATGATAACAAGAATTCAATGATTAGGTGCTAAAATATAATAAATAATGATGATGATGAATATGAAGAACACGTACAATGAAGATTAATGCTTGATATTATTGATATATTGTTGAAATCATCATTCAAAAGAATGATGATATAATGTTGAAATCATCATCCATGAGGGATGATGATATATTGTTGTTGGTGATAAACCCTAATTCATCCTAACATGTGGTGAATTAGTCACGCTAACAAAGATGACATAGGTTAAAATATATACTAGTCTAGTAATTACAATAATTACAAAATAAACCCTAGACTAATATTTTGTTGCTATTGTTCTTCAAGTCTTCAACTTCAACAAACTTGAAATCTTCAATTTCTTCTAAGGTAGAATTCCCAACACAGCTTTTCGCATGCGATACGGTCACTATGAGTTTCTTGTCATGTCTTTTGGTTTGACCAATGCGCCGGCTGCTTTTATGGATCTGATGAACCGAGTGTGTCGGCCGATGTTGGATAAATCAGTGATTGTCTTCATTGATGACATCTTGATTTATTCAAAAAGTGAGACGGAGCATGCCGGCCACATTCGAGAGGTTCTGGAGACGTTGAGAAGGGAGAAGTTGTATGCTAAATTCTCCAAATGCGCATTTTGGTTGCGTGAAGTTCAGTTCTTGGGTCACGTGGTGAATCCGGAGGGGATTATGGTGGATCCGGCAAAGGTGGAGGCGATGATGCAATGGAAGTCTCCAAAGACGCCATCCAAGATCAGCAGTTTCTTGGGTTTGGCGGGCTATTACAGAAGATTCATTCAAGACTTCTCTAAAATCGCTTCTGCACTAACCAAGTTGACCCGGAAAGATGTAAAGTTCGTATGGGGTCAAGCTCAAGAGAAGGCGTTTGAAGAGTTGAAAACGAGATTGACCCAAGCTCCTGTTCTGTCATTGCCCGAGGGGAGTGAAGACCTGGTGGTTTATTCTGATGCTTCCTACTTGGGATTGGGGTGCGTATTAATGCAGAGGGGAAAAGTTATAGCTTATGCGTGCTGGCAGTTGAAAGTTCATGAGGTTAACTATCCTACTCATGACTTGGAGCTAATAGCTGTGGTCTTTGCATTGAAGATTTGGAGGCACTATCTCTATGGGACGAAGTGCACCATATTTACCGACCACAAGAGCTTGAAGTACTTCTTCGAGCAAAAAGATTTGAATATGAGGCAACAGCGATGGTTGGAGCTTATAAAGGATTATGATTGTGAGATCCATTACCATCCGGGTAAGGCCAATGTGGTGGCGGATGCCCTTAGCCGAAAAGAGAGGCCCGAGCCGATTCGGGTGAAGGCGTACCAACTGATTATGACCTCAGACGTGATGAAGCAAGTCAAGGAGTTTCAAGATAAGGCACTGAAGGAAGATCATCTTAACTCTGAAAGAATGAGAGGTCTAGTCGCAGAATTGGGTGAAAACACAATTGGTGTTAGAACCCGATTCGGGCAGATGTGGATTCCTTGTTTTGGAGATCTACGGGTAAAGATCATGGATGAAGCCCACAAGACTCGATACACCATTCATCCCAGTGCTACAAAGATGTATCAAGACATGAAGAAAGACTATTGGTGGCCGGGTATGAAGCGAGATGTGGTGGAGTATGTGGGTAAATGCCTTACTTGTTTGCAAGTGAAGGCCGAGCACCAGAAGCCGTATGGAAAGATTCAACCGTTGGATATACCGGAATGGAAGTGGGAGCATATCACCATGGATTTCATCACGAAGCTGCCACATACCCCGAAAGGGTATGATGCTATATGGGTGATTGTGGATCGCCTGACGAAGAGTGCTCACTTCCTACCGATGCGCGAGACATATTCATCCGAGAGGTTGGCCGATCTTTTCATCAAGGAGATTGAGACTCGTCATGGTGTAACGGTGTCAATTGTGTCTGATCGTGACACCCGGTTTACATCCAAATTTTGGAAGAAATTCCACGATGCCATGGGGACAAGGTTACATATTAGTACGGCTTATCATCCCCAAACTGATGGTCAGTCAGAAAGGACCATTCAGACACTGGAAGACATGCTTCGGGCGTGTGTGATTGATTTTGGGGGAAGTTGGGATGACCACTTACCGTTAGCTGAATTCTCATACAATAACAGCTATCATGCCAGTATTGGCATGCCACCTTACGAGATGTTATACGGTAGGAGATGCAGGACACCCGTTTGTTGGGGTGATATTGGTCAGAAGAATTGGAGAGCGTCGAAGTGATCGAGGCTACGACCGAAAAGTTCAAAAGGATCAAGGCCTACATAAAGGCAGCCAAAGACAGATAGAAGTCGTATGCTGATAAACGACGCAGACCGATTGAATTCCAGGTGGGTGATATGGTTATGTTGAAGGTCTCACCTTGGAAGGGTATCATTCGGTTCAGAAAGTGGGGCAAGTTGAGCCCGAGGTATATAGGCCCTTTCCGAATCATTGCTCGAGTAAGAGAGGTGGCCTATAGGTTGGAGTTACCAGATGAGTTAAGTGGAATTCACCCGACCTTCCACGTATCTCATCTAAGAAAGTGCTTGGCAGATGAAGATATGGTTGTTACACTGGAGGATATCGAGGTAAACGAACGGCTCAATTATGTGGAGCAACCAGTGGCGATCATCGATCGAAAGGAGAAAAGGCTGAGAAATAAGGTGGTTCCTCTTGTGCGTGTACAGTGGCAGCACAGGAAGGGATCCGAGTCAATGTGGGAAACCGAAGAACAAATGAGGCAGCATTACCCACGTTTGTTCGAGGAATGACAGGTTTCGGGGACGAAACCTAAATAAGGGGGGTGTACTTGTAACACCCGGAAGTTTGACTTTTGGAGTATCATGCGACTGGAGGCTCAGTCGCATGGAGCTCACACGAATGGAGCTCCATACGCATGATAATCGCACAATTGGAGGGTCCAATCGCATGGTGATCGGGCGACTGAAGGCCCAGTCACCTAGAGCTCGGGCGACTGAGCTGTAGCTATAAAGGAGGGGCAGCCATCTCCCCTCCCCATATTGCAAATTTTAGTCGGAAAGAAGAGCAGAGAGAGAAAGAAGAGCGAAAGAAGAGAAAAAGAGAGAAAGTGGTGATTCGGGCTCGAAACTTGTCGAGTGACTAGTCCAAACGAAGTTCTTCATCTTCTTCTTGTTTGTGTGAGTTCTAGGACCCCTCATTTACTTGTTTTCAAATGATTTTGGGGCTAGAACACACATAAACCCGTTTTTGAAATGTATGAGTTTGACCCATTTGGGTGTAATTGTATGTAATGTGTTTAGAGTGCGATTTTGGACTTGTATGTGCTTGTATGATGTCCTAGTATGATTCCCTAAGGTTTAAGAGGGGTAATTTGGGCTGGAAATGAGTTTGGAGGAGTTTGAGGGCCGTATGTTGCGGCTGCAGTTCGGGATGAACTCCAGTCACTGCCCAGTTAGGGCTAGACGACTGAAGAGCCAGTCACACGAATGAGGAACGACTGACATTCAATCGCACGACTGAGGCTCAGTCGCACGACTGGGGATTTAGTCGCACGACAGGTCATGCGACTGGGAGTTTAGTCGCATAGGTTCAGTCGCATAGTTGTTCAGTCGCACGACTGAGGTTTAGTCGCATAGAAGCCCATTCGTATAATATTCCTTCGCACGAATGGAGGTCCATTCGCATGATTGTATGCCCATTCGCATAATTGCCCAATCGCATGATCCAGTCGCATGGAGGCCATGCGACTGAAGTATGTCCAATCGCCCAAATAGGGCTGTTATGTACGAGGAGAGAGATAGTATTGTAAGTATATGCATGATGTATTTATGATAAGCATGATGTGCCTATATGATGGTAATGACTGATGATTTGTAAATATCGATGTTCCTTGTTTTCGATACGTGTTTATCTTTCCGCGACTTTACGTGTATGATTAATGAATGAAACAAAAGTAATAAGAAACGTAAAGTGAAAGATAATGAAAGAGGAACATGATGAATGAATGCATGCATTAATGAATGAACGAATGAATGTAAGAAAGGCTTGCAAGCAAATGTATGGAGGTGCACACCCCTGGCAGGTGTTAGCTCAATAGTGTGCGGGTTAGCTACCCCGAAGGATGCACATTGGGGTCAGTCTTTGTGATTGACCATATGTATGGGATCCTTGCCGCTTGCCCTAGGTGACTGGATCAACAATAGTGCACAATGTTCGTGATTGATCATCACAGGTCCAGCACCCGCAGTAGTGCACAATGTTCGAGGTATAGCATATGGCATTGGTCCAGAATGAAAGTAGAAAGATAAGTGGTGCATGTACCGACCCTAGGAGACTGGATCAGTAGTAGTGCACAACATTCATGGTTGATTACCACAGGTCCAGCACCAGCAGTATTGTATGATGTTCAGGGTAATGTACATGTCACCGAATGTAATAAACGTACGAATGAACGTATTGAATGTATGAACGAATGTAATGAACGTACGAATGAATGTAATGAATGTATGAATGAAGGTAAGGAATGTATGAAAGAACTAAGGAGTTCATGAACGAACATGAATGGTAACGATGAACGGTACACGAATGAAAGCTAATGAATGAATGATGAAGATAATAAAAATATTATCAAAGTGTACGTATGTTGTGTGATCGCGAGTATGTAAGAACGGTTTTAATGAAAGAAAAGTATGTTTAATTATAAAACTAGAACTCACTCAGTAACGCTGACTTTTTATGTGTTTCCAGTTGGCAGGTAGTGTTGCTGAGGATGGCACGAGGCGGCTACTCAACTCTTTTGGCATGGCATTTCTTTGTTAATATTTTTGTAATATATAATGTAGAATGTATTTAGAAAACAAGGTGGTGTTTGTTGAGGATTCAAATAAACGGGATTACTTAAGGAATCCTCTTACCATTAAAAGTCACTGTTTATGACTATTTTATAATTGACTAATGATGTATCGCTTTGCAAAAGCTTTTATGATGAAATGAGATGTCTCTTTCGAATGTTTCCGCTGCAAATGTCTATTTAAAATAGCTGTAAAATATATGTTTATGTGCAATGAATGACAACTGTGAGGTGCCCGAGATCGGGGCCTTACATCATTTCACTTTGATTATTTTGATTTATGCAGGATCTTTGATGCGTTAATTTCACCGCGCACTTTAAATATAAGTCCACCAATTTCCAAATAACTTTACAATTTTTACTGTAGCATTAAATAGTACTAGGCCTGTAAATAAACCAAACGTTCATGAACTGTTCATGAAATGTTCTGCGGAAAGTTTGTTTATTTAGAAAATGAACAAACATGAACAAAAAAATTCTGTTCTTTTAACTAAACGAACAAACATGAATACATGTTTTGTTCGTTCGTTTACGTTCATGAACGTTCGTTCATGTTCATTCATATATGTTCGTTTATATTCATTCATTTATGTGTGTTTATTTATATAAATTAATATATTAAAAATTGTATTATGTGTTAATATTTGAAACATGAGTGTATTATGTATACTAGAAACCTATAAGTTTAGTAAGATTCCTGTAACACCCGGTTATTCTTAAACATATGAAGAAAGAATAAAAGTAAAGGAAAAGAGAGAAAATGTAAGTTAACCTAAGTAAAGGGGTTAAAAGTGTCAAAATGGCAAAATTTCAAAAAGTTGGTACAAAAGTGGGCATGGCTGCCAACTCTTGCCTGCACACTTCCTTCATTTTGTTCAAGAGAGAGAGAGAGAGAGAGAGAGAGCAGAAAAAAACTCTCGGAAGTTTTAGAAGAAGCAAGAACTTCAAAGTTTTTGGTAAGAATTCTTAGTGTTTGTGATGTTATAAATAGTTCTAGTCTTGGTTATGTGCTTATATGTTTGTGTGTGTTCAGGTGTGTGTGTTTATGGTGGGTTTTAGGTGTTCGAACTCATTGCACACAGGTTTAAAAAGGAAGACACACCCAGAGTTGCACAAGGTGAGTTCTAGAACCCGTATTTTTACTTGTTTTAATTCTTTGGGGCTGAAAATGTATGTAAAACTGTTTTTACAAAGATCATTTGAACACCCGTATGTATCTATGTGTGTAGGATAATGTTCTTATGGTGGTTAGGTGTTAGTTTTACTTAGAGTAGTGTCATTAAGCTTAGAACATGTAAGAAAAATGATTGGGATTGATAATATGTTAAAACATGCTAAACAGGTTGCCTAACCACCCAAACAGTACCCCCAACTGTCTAAAATTTGCTTTAGAAAAGGCTAAGTAAGCCCAAACGTCTCAACAGGGCCCAACCGCCTGAACAATACCCCAGCCGTCTAGAAATGCCTTAGAAAATTCTAAGTGCAAGCCCAACCACCTGAACAGTAGCCCATGCGTCTGAGGTTTTGACTCAGGCGCCTAAGTGAGGGACAAACGTCCAAATAGTGCCCATGCGTCTGGGATTCCCCAAACGTCTAAGTGTTGAATCGTCTAAATAGGGCCCATGCGCCTAGACAGGCTCATGCGTCTAAGTGAAAAAGAGACTAAGTCAAGTCCAGACGTCTGCATAGTGGTAAAAACATCTGAACAGGGCAGAAGCGCTCAAATAGTGCCCATGTGTCTAGACCCTTAGAATAATTTTCTGAAATTTTGGGGTAAAACAGAATCATTAGAGTTTGACCCAAGTTTGACTTAGGGTTTTTAATTGCTATTATATTTGCATTATTATAAGTTGTTCCTATGATCATAATGATTATTATTGTGTGACTTATGCGGTGTGCCTATGATCATAAATGCAAGTATTATCTTTAACATATTGAAAGAGAAGTGAAACTTAATTGAAAAAGTTAACAAGTCTTGCAAGCATATAGGAGGTGCACGATTATGTTGTCGTTAGCTTAACTGTGATGTGGGTTAGCTACTCCTTATTCTCACAGGGCCAATCAATTAAGATTGGCAGACCTTTGTAGCATGCCCTAGGTGACTGGGCCGGTCTTGTATACAGTAATTCAGACTATAAACTGTAAGGGGCCCAGCACCAGTTTCTCCACGCACATAGTTTAGGGTATTGCTTATGGGTCCACATAGACAGTGAAAGATAAAAGTAAAAAGAGTACAAAGTGAACAAGGCATACAGTAAAGAAAGAAAGCATTACCTTGTTGTATAGTTAACGCGTGCTCACATACAAGAGTAAGAGATGTATTCTTACAAAAAATTATTTTCATATATATACATTACACAAGATATTTTTAATACTTACAAAACTAGAACTCGCTCAGCAACGCTGACTTTTATACATTTTCAGTTGGCAGGTAATTGTTGCTGAAGATGGCACGAGGGTGAAGCTACTCGGCAGGGGAAGTCTGACATCCATTCTTAAGCCATGATATTGTTGTTTTGTAATGCAATTAAATAATTTTTGTAACTTTAACATTGTTGTATTGCTTAACAACAGTATCTTTTTAATATAGAGGATGTTTTTGCTCACATAATTCCACTGTTTATTTAGTGAAATGTATATTAATTTGTTTGTGTGCAATGAATGACCAACTGTGAGGTGCCCGGGAACGGGGCCTTACAAGTTGGTATCAGAGCCATAGTTTAAGTGAATTGGGTAAAATATTTTCAAAAACCTAAACTTAAACTGAAAATGGGACAGATAGAAGGATGTCAGCCCGAGTAGCTACGTGCCATCATGTATGTCTTTTATAAATGTTAACCGGTATTATGTGCGTGTGCTATTTGACTTATGTGTTCTTAGTAGATTTAGATACTGATGTAGTCAGGATAGGAAATGCTTGGGGTGTGAAGAGAAGTAAGTGGCTAATCACAACTGGCCACTATCATTAGGGACTTACTATACTTGACATAAACGGAGCTATTACCTTGAATGAATGTGTTAGTGTTTGAATCTTATAGCATCTAGGAAATGGATGGACAGAAGTCTTCCAAGGCTTCTAGAGGCAGAGGTCGGCCACATGTGACTAGGAGTAGTGCTAAGGCTCCTGAGACGGCTCATGAGAACCCTGAGGCTCATGGCCGAAGTGAGGAGAATGAGAATGCCAGTCTGAACGCCTCAGCTAGGGAGGTGATTGCTGATGAAGTGCACCAGGTCATGCAGACAGTTTACCGTCTGTAGTGACTGAAGTCATCAGGGTTGTAAGAAGCGAGGAGAGAAAGGAGAAGGAGAATAGGAAGGGATCAATGGGCAAGGGGAGCAGAGGAGAGGAAGAATGACCAAAGCCTGAGATTGTATTGTCTGACGAAGAGGAAGATAACGTAGTAGGGGTGACGACCAAGGGGTGCAGTTATAGGGCATTCCAAAGGTGCAAGCCCCCGACCTTCGATGGCAATGGCAATGTTGCTGCCACTCATTGCTGGGTAAGAGAAATGGAGGCGGTTTTGGAAATCAGTAAGTGTCACGAATACTAAAAGGTGAAGTTCGCGACTCGCTCCTTTGTTGACTCAGCGTTGTGTTGGTGGGACAACATTGTCCAAGCTGAGGGTGCCAGAGCCATCGGGAAGATGTGATGGAAGGAGCTGAAACAGTTAGTGATTGAGGAATTTAATGAAATAGCGAGGCTGGTACCGGATCAGGTGACGCCGGTGTCAAGGAAGATCAAGAGGTACATCTAGGGACTGCCGGCTGATATTCGCAGGCATCTGATTGATGCTCAGCCAGGCACCTTTCGATCAGTGGTGGACTTGGCGGGCAGGTGTATGATGAGCGAGAGGAGACTGTGGTGGAAGTGAAGAAGACGAGTGGTGGTGATAAAAGCTGGAATGGGAAGAGGTTTGGGCGTGGTGGTTTCACCCCAAACAACAAGAGGATGAAAGTGGATGATCATAGGGTGTCGACAAGCTCGGGGTCGAAGAAGTATGGCAAATATGGAAGGGAGCATACCGGCAAGTGTAGGTTGGGACTAAATGCATGCTTCAGGTGTGGCAGGCCCGACCACATCGCTAGAGACTGTAAGGTGCTGAAGTGTTATAACTATGGCGAGGAGGGCCACGCGACGAAAGACTTCAAGAAGCCGAGGGTGGAGAGCTCTGGGGTGAAGAAGAAGCCCGGAGGAAGGAGGGCAGAGGGCAAGTGCTAGAGCTTACACCATGACCCGAGAAGAAGCCAGGGTGGATCCCGATGTCGTGTCAGGTATGTTTTTAGTAAATCAAACTTGTGCCTCTTTATTGTTTGATTCTGGTGCTAGTAGGAGTTTTATTTCTACTAACTTCTATGCTAAGTTGTCTTCTAGCAGTAGGAGTATTAGTGAGCCTTTTGATGTAGAAACTGCTATCTGTAAGTCCACTAGAGTTACTGAGGTGATAGAGGACTGTGCCATAGAAATAGAAGGTCATAGGTTTGCTGCTAAATTACATGTGATGCCCCTAGGTGGATTTGATGTAGTACTAGGGATAGATTGGTTAGCAACCTATGAAGCAAATATCGTATGTCGCAAGAAGATGATTCGGCTAATTGCGCCCAATGGAAATTTAGTGACGGTGTATGGAGACTGCGTTACTACGATTCCAAAGGTGATTTCGATGGCATTGGCGGGAAAATGCATGAGACGTGGATGTAGTGCCTACTTAGCCTACGTGAAGGATGTAGACACGTCAACACCACAACTATCCGATGTACCGGTGGTGTGTGACTTTCCGGATGTATTCCCGGAAGATTTACCCGGCGTGCCACCAAATCGCGAAATCGAGTTCCAAATCGATTTGATACCCGGTGCTCAACCCATTGCCAAAGCACCGTATAGATTAGCTCCAACTGAGATGAAGGAACTCATGGAATAATTGCAGGAGTTAATGGATAAGGGGTTCATTCGACCGAGTATCTCTCCTTGGGGTGCTCCGGTATTGTTCGTAAAGAAAAAGGATGGTAGTATGCGAATGGGCATCGACTACCGAGAGCTGAACAAGTTAACAATGAAGAATCGGTATCCATTACCAAGGATTGATGACTTGTTTGATCAGCTCCAAGGTACCAGTTGGTTCTCGAGAATAGATCTTCGATCTGGATACCATCAATTGAAGGTGAAGGAGCAATACATTCCTAAGACAGCTTTTTGTACGCGTTATGGACACTACGAGTTTCTTGTTATGTCCTTTAGACTAACTAACGCGCCAGCTGCCTTTATGGACTTGATGAATCGAGTATGTTGGCCAATGCTAGATAAATCAGTGATAGTGTTTATTGATGATATCTTGATTTATTCTAAGAGTAAGGAAGAACATGCCGGCCACGTACGCGAGGTGTTGGAGACACTTAGGAGAGAGAAATTGTATGCTAAATTCTCTAAGTGTGCTTTCTGGTTGCGCGAGATTCAATTTTTGGGTCATGTCGTTAATGCTGAAGGGATAATGGTAGACCTGGCAAAGGTTGAGGTGGTGATGTAATGGAAGTCTCCAAAGACGCCATCCGAGATCCGTAGCTTCTTGGGGTTGGCGGGCTACTACAGGAGATTTATTCAAGACTTCTCCAAAATAGCCTCACCTTTGACAAAGTTGACTCGCAAGGATTAAAGTTCGTGTGGGGTCCAGGACAGGAGAGTGCTTTCGAGGAGTTGAAGACGAGACTAACATAAGCTCCTGTCTTGACATTGCCCGAAGGAAGTGAAGACTTAGTGGTGTATTCGGATGCATCTTATTCTGGGCTAGGGTGCGTGTTAATGCAATGTGGAAAGGTAATAGCCTACGCATCCTGACAGTTGAAGACCCACAAAGTCAACTACCCTACCCACGATCTGGAGTTAGCGGCTGTGGTTTTCGCGTTCAAGATTTGGAGGCACTACTTATACGGTACGAAGTGCACGATCTTCACCGACCACAAGAGCTTAAAGTACTTCTTTGAGCAGAAGGATCTCAACATGAGGCAGAGATGGTGGTTAGAGCTCATCAAAGATTATGACTACGAGATCCACTACCATCCGGGCAAGGCCAACGTGGTGGCCGATGCCCTCAGCCGAAAAGAGAGACCCGAACCGATTCGGGTGAAGGCGTACCAGTTAGTGATGACCTCGGACATGATGACACAAGAATTTCAGATTGAGGTGTTGAAAGAGAATCGCCTAAACTCTGAACGAATGAGAGGTCTAGTCGTAGATCTAGGAGAAAACACCCACGGGGTTAAAACGCACTTTGGGCGAATGTGGATCCCTCATTATGGAGATCTACGGGGGCGAATCATGGATGAAGCCCACAAGACTCGATACTTCATTCACCCCGGTGCTACCAAGATGTATCACGATATGAAGAAAGATTACTGGTGGTCGGGTATAAAGTGTGACGTAGCGGAGTATGTGAGTAAATGCCTTACCTATTTGCAGGTGAAGGCGGAACACCAGAAGTCGTATGGGAAAATCCAACCGTTGGATATACCCGAATGGAAGTGGGAGCATATCACCATGGACTTCATTACGAAGCTACCACGTACCCCGAAAGGGTATGATGCTATATGGGTGATAATTGATCGTTTGACGAAAAGTGCTCACTTCCTACCGATCCGAGAGACGTATTATTCTGAGAGGCTCACGAATCTATTTATCAAGGAGATTGTAGCTCGTCATGGTGTGCCGGTGTCTATCGTGTCTGGTCACGATACTCGGTTTACATTCAAGTTTTGGAAGAAATTCCACGATGTGATGGGGACGAGGCTACATATCAACACGAGTTATCATCCTCAAACTGACGGTCAGTCTGAGAGGATGATCCAGACACTCGAGGACATGCTTCGAGCGTGCGTGATCGATTTCAGAGGAAGTTGGGATGACCATCTGCCGTTAGCAGAATTCTCGTACAGCAACAGCTATCATGCCAGCATTGGCATACCACCCTAGGAGATGCTATATGATAGGAGATGTAGGACGCCCGTTTGCTGGGGTGATATTGGTCAGAAGGAGTTAGGGAGTATTGAAGTGATTGAGGCTACGACGAAGAAGCTCGAAAAGATCAAAGCCTTCATGAAGGCAGCTAAGGATAGACAGAAGTCGTATGCCGATAAGAGGCGTAGACCGATTGAGTTCCAGGTGGGTGATAGGGTTATGTTAAAAGTCTCACCTTGAAAAGGTAGCATTCGGTTTAGAAAGCGGGGCAAGTTGAGCCTAAGGTATATGGGGCCCTTCTGAATCATTGCTCGAGTAGAAAAGGTGGCCTATAGGTTGGAACTACCAGATGTGTAACACACCACCTTATTTTCATAATTTATAAAACATGTTGAGGTGTAAAAGATTTTTAATTTAGGTCCCAGTTAAAATTTCCACTTTTAAAACTCTATTACACATACCCATGACTACGTCAACACACTATTACGTTTTACACACCTCGAATTACATTTATGTAATTTACATAACGCTAAGTTTGGTTAAAAGAACTAATTAGCAACCCATTGTTCGATCCACAAGCATCTTCATCGATCACCTTTGCCTTCTTGGAAAATTCCTACAAAACAACCACTTTTATCACATTAGTCCATTAGAACTAAGTAAGGACCCTTATACTTACTTTACAGGTTATTAGGAGGTGTTTGGGCTTAAAATATCACTCAAAAACACAAATGACAAGTTAGACCCACCGTAAGTTACGGTGGGTACCGTAAATTACGGTACCCTATGGACCTCAAACCCACCGTAAGGCAGAAATTTCCTGCCGTATTAGTTTGCCAGGCCACCGTAAATTACGGTGCCTACCGTAATTTACGGTAGGCTCAGTTACTTTGTTCTTCTCCACGTTTTGACCCGTTTCGTTTGTTTCAATTTTTCAATGATTCCGGATCCATTTCAACATCTATATTTGTTCAATTTAGAAGCCTTAACTCCCTTAGCTTCGACTCTTTGCATCTATCACATTATTACCCATTCTATAATCACACTTTCATATTTAACTAGGAATGGGTCATAATTCCACTTTCGAGCTAGTCATTCACTAACTTGGACTAGCATATTAGATTCGGATCACACCTATACATTTTGCTATACATCTTTATGTTTGACATACACACAGTCGCCAAACCATACGTTTATCACCCACTGGTGAATTAGGCTTACACACAGTAGCCAAATTATAGTTTATCACTCACTAGTGATTTAAATGTTACCACCGTAACTAAATATAGTTATAACCCCTCCAGGTTTGGTTCACACACCTGTGAACTATACCGGTATATTGATTTCATGCACACGCGCATGTAGTTTCAACCCAATTCATACACTCAAGCATGTATACTTACTACTACTATGACCATTACTTATGGTCATTATTCACAACTCACATTTACTCAAGAATAAACATAATAAAATCATAAAGATAAAACTATATATGATTATGAGGCTAATATCCTTACCTTAGACAAGCTTCAACTCAACCTTTGTCTTTGCCCACCGCTTTGCTAATACTCCCTTCACCTAAACATACGTTTAGGATTAATTTAGCACATACATACATATGGTATAAACCAATCCATATGACCCATTTTTGACTAGTTCAAGCATAACTAACTCTATATTGACCCACCGGTCGTTTTATTCCCACCTTGCCCTTCCTTTCATATTTTGAACTTCTTGGAGGCATTTTATCAAACACCTTATGGGCATGATTTATAACTCAACATATTTCATACAACTAATTTGCTATAAACCACCAAGTTTCAAAATTGGCATACATGATACATAGAACACCTAATACATACTATTCTAAGTTCAACACATATCAATTTGATCATAGATGAATTCCTCATCAACACCCCAATCATGAACTAACTACTTAGCAAGAAAACATCCAATTAAGACTCACCTTATGAGTTAGATGCAGAAATTAGATGATTCATAACTCAATTCCACAATTAGAAGCTTGAATTCAACACAATCGCGACTCAATTTGACTAGGGTTCTTGATCCCTTCCTCCTTCCCGTTCTCCTCCCCTTCGTGTGTGTGTGTGTGAAGTGTCCAGGAGGTTCTACACCTCCTTACATATAGATAAATTGATTTTTCTCAATTGGCAAAAGTAGCCCCTCTAGTTACTTGTAATTATTTACACTAACAATACTAACTTAACTCAGTTAGTTCTAATTTACCACTCATTTTATTTAAAAACACAAATTATAAAATTACCTAAAATGGGACGTTACATGTTCTCCCCCACTTGGGAAGTTTCGTCCCCGAAACTTACTGACGCATCAAATAAGTAAGGGTAGCATTCTCTCATCTCGTCTTCTAGCTCCCAAGTGACATCCGACCCCTTTCGGTTCTTCCACTGTATCAGCACTTGCTTTACCTCTTTGTTTCTCAGCTTTTTGATTTTTCTGTCAAGTATTACCACAGGTTCTTCCACATAATTCAGCTTATTATCAATCACTAAATCCTTATACGGGATATATGCTGATTCATCTGCTAGACATTTTCTCAAATGAGAGACATGAAAGGTATTATGGACCCCACTTAGTTCTTCTGGTAGCTCAAGACGATAAGCAACCTCGCCCACCCGAGCTATAATTTTAAATGGACCAATGAATCGCGGTCCTAACTTTCCTCGCTTTCGGAATCGAATTATACCTTTCCATGGGGAAACCTTTAATAACACATAATCTCCTACCTGGAATTCAATCGGTTTTCTTCTTCTATCTGCATACGACTTTTGACGATCTTGAGCCGCCTTTAGATGAGCTCGCACTTGATCAATGTGTTCATTAGTTTTTCTCACCACTTCGGTACTAGCTAGCTCTCGTGGGCCGATTTCTCCCCAACATACGGGAGTTCTACATTTTCTCCCATACAACATTTCATACGGCGCCATTTTCATACCCGAATGATAGCTGTTATTATACGAAAATTCTGCCAAGGGTAGATATGTATCCCAACTATCTCCGAAATCAATAATGCACGCGCGCAACATATCTTCTAGGATTTGGATAATCCTTTCACTTTGACCATCTGTTTGTGGGTGATATGCGGTGCTAATCAACAGTTTGGTACCCATTTCTTCATGAAATTTTCTCCAGAACCTCGAAGTAAATCGAACATCTCGATCTGATATTATGGATACAGGTATGCCATGCTTAGACACAATTTCCTTGATATATATTTCTGACATTGTTTCCGATGAGTAAGTCTCCCGGATTGGAATGAAATGAGCACTCTTTGTCAATCTATCCACTACTACCCAGATGGTATCATAGCCTTTTCGGGTTTTTGGAAGCTTTGTTATTAAGTCCATGGCTATACGATCCCACTTCCAAACTGGAATTTCTAAAGGTTGTAATTCACCATGTGGTTTTTGATGTTCTGCTTTTACTTGTAAACAGGTTAAGCACTTTTCCACATATTTAATGATATCACGTTTCATTCCTGGCCACCAATAATTCACTTTTAAATCACAATACATCTTAGTAGCTCCTGGGTGAATCGAATACTTAGATTTATGTGCCTCATCCAGTATCAATTCTTTTACTGGACAAATTGGAGGAATCCACACTCGTCCCCTCATTGTTTTTAATCCATAACTGTCTTCCTTTAGGATATGCACTTGACCCTGAATACGGTTTCGTTTCCAATTCTCCTCTTTGAGTGCCTCCATTTGCGCTTCTTTAATTCGCTCAAGTATGCTTGAGTTAATCGTTATTCTCATCGCTTTTACTCTAATAGGCTCATACTCATCTTTTCTACTTAATGCATCCGCTACCACATTAGCCTTCCCAGGATGATATAGGATTTCACAGTCGTAATCCTTTAATAATTCCAACCAACGTCTCTGTCTCATATTAAGCTCTTTCTGAGTGAAGAAATATTTTAAGCTTTTATGATCGGTAAAAATAGTGCACTTCACACCATAGAGATAATGCCTCCAAATTTTCAAGGCAAATACCACCGCGGCCAGCTCTAAATCATGTGTTGG
This sequence comes from Flaveria linearis, assembly GCA_024085815.1. Lineage (NCBI taxonomy): Eukaryota > Viridiplantae > Streptophyta > Magnoliopsida > Asterales > Asteraceae > Flaveria > Flaveria linearis. The sequence continues at coordinate 282,501 of JABSNV010001142.1, read as the reverse complement.
GTAGTTCATCTCATGTGTTTTTAGTTGTCTTGAGGCATAAGCTATCACTCTACCCCTCTGCATCAGAACACACCCCAACCCAAAATAGGACGCATCAGAATACACAACAAAATCCTCATTCCCCTCGGGTAATGCTAGTATTGGTGCCTGCGTCAATCTTAATTTCAACTCTTGAAACGCTTTTTCTTGTTCGACATCCCATTTAAAAATAATCCCTTTTCTAGTAAGTTTAGTCAACGGAGAAGCTATTTTGGCAAAGTCTTGAATAAACCTCCGGTAATACCCTGCTAGGCCCAAGAAACTTCTAACCTCAGTTGGAGTTTTTGGAGGATTCCATTTCATTACTGCTTGAATCTTTGAGGAGTCTACTTGAATTCCATTTACATTTACAACATGCCCCAAGAATTGCACTTCTCGTAACCAAAAATCACATTTTGAAAATTTAGCATATAATTTTTCTTGTTGAAGAGTTTCCAAAACCTCTCGTAAATGGTGCGCATGCTCTTCTTCACTTTTAGAATACACTAATATATCATCAATGAAAACAATAACCGAACGGTCTAACATAGGTCGACATACCCGATTCATTAAATCCATAAACGCCGCCGGTGCATTTGTTAACCCAAAAGACATCACAAGAAACTCATAGTGACCGTAGCGAGTACGAAACGCTGTCTTAGGTACATCATCCTCCTTTATCCTTAGTTGATGATATGCTGACCTTAAATCAATCTTTGAAAACCAAGACGCGCCTTGTAATTGGTCAAATAAATCATCAATCCTAGGTAAAGGATATCGGTTCTTGATAGTCACCTTATTTAATTCTCGATAATCAATACACATTCTAAAACTCCCATCTTTCTTTTTAACAAAAAGAACTGGTGCACCCCACGGGGAGATGCTTGGGCGAATAAAACCCTTTTCAAGGAGTTCTTGTAATTGTTTCATCAACTCTTGTAATTCAGATGATGCTAATCGATATGGGGCTTTAGCAATAGGTTTAGCTTCGGGTACTAAGTCAATTCGAAACTCCACATCTCTTACAGGTGGAAGGCCTGGTAAGTCATCTGGAAACACCTCAGGAAATTCTCTAACCACTGGAACATCTTCTAATTTCGGTACACTTTGGTTAGTATCAACTACATATGCCAGGAAACATTGCCCTTCACGTCTCATATGCTTTAGGGTCTTAATGAATGAACACAACACCACTCCTTTACACTTTTCTCCATGAATAACTACCTTATGGCCCCTCGGAGATTTTAACTTTATCTTTTTATGATGACATACAATATCAGCCTGGTATGTAGAAAGCCAATCCATTCCCACAACCACATCAAACTCACCTAAGGTCATAGGTATTAGATCAATAGGATACTCTTCCTTCTTAATAGTTAACCTACACCCTCGGTAAACTTCAAACACTAAAAATGTTTTAGAATTAGCCACTTCGACCTCTACTGGTGCAGGCAATGTACTTATTTCAAACAAAGGATGAGACGCAAATTTAATCGACACAAACGATCTATTAGCACCGGAATCAAATAACACATACGCAGGTAAAGAATTTAACAGGAAAGTACCCGACACCACATCGGCGGTCTTTTTAGCTTCTTCAGCTGTAATTTGAAAAGCCCTTCCCCTTGCTTTCGGTATTTCAGGTTTCTTTACACTGCTCTGAACGCTCGAACTTCCCCCAGTTTTCAAATCTGGACATTCACTCCTCTTGTGCCCAGGTTTATAACAATTGAAACACAGCTCCAACTGACTGGTGCATTGGGTAGACAAGTGTCCGGGCTTCCCACATCTAAAACATGTTCTTGGAGGTAAACGGCATTCCCCCGGATGCCTCTTGCCACAGTTAACACACGGTTTAATTTCTTTAACCTGACTCGGCTTCTTAAATTGGGTAGAAAATTTAGGCTTCTTGGAAGGTCCTTCATCTTTATGTACGGGCCTTTTTTCACCACGCTCCATCTGTCGTTTCAACTCAGCTTCTCTCTCCCGAGCACAATCTATAAGTTCCACTAGGGTCTCACATCGAGAAGGTGTAAGGAACTCCCGGTACTTAGCATTTAACATCCCATAGTACTGATTAATCCACATCCTTTCTGTTCTTAAAAAGTCGCGACAAAACTTAGCCTTTTCATAGAAAATCGCCGTGATGGTATCTATGTCCTCGTCCTTCTGTCGCAGTTGTAAGAATTCTTCATAAATTCGGTTGATCGCCGCTTGCGAGCTAAACCGCTTTAAAAATCTCTCTTTAAACTCCTCCCAAGTCATTACTCGTATACCTTCCAAACCAACTTCTTCTCGCACTAAATCCCACCAGTCTTTACCCCGCTGTTTTAACTGGCCACCCGCATATATCACCCTATCATTAGGATCACAATGTGAAGTTTCAAACGTCCCCTCTATATCCGAGATCCACCGGATTGCTAGTAATGGGTCCACCTCACCATTAAACTCAGCTGGTTTACATGCTACAAAATCTTTATACGTTACCCGTTTAGGTGCTTTCTCAGTTTTCTCGCCAACCTGCAACACTGTAAGTTCATGCTGTATAAACTCTTGTAGCGTTCTTTGCATATCTTCCATGTACATTGGTAAATTGGCCCCTATGGCTTTAGCCACTTCTTCATTAATAATCTTTCTCATCTCTGAATTACTTGATTCACATTCCTCGCGAATATGTTCCTCAGCCATCCTTGATGACTGAAATATAACTCAAGTTCAATTTTTAGATTTACTGCATCACTATGCTTATAATCATGTAAATCACGTATTTATATTCATAAAAACTTTCACACATATCACGTATTAACACAGGTACACTAACCTTAATTGATGGCTCAGTGATCGAATCTTGGGATCGAACAAGTTCTCTTCTATTATCACGAGCACAAGGTTTGAGTTCAAGCTTTCTCTACTCACTTGAATCCCTCAAACCACGGCTCTGATACCAACTTGTAACACACCACCTTATTTTCATAATTTATAAAACATGTTGAGGTGTAAAAGATTTTTAATTTAGGTCCCAGTTAAAATTTCCACTTTTAAAACTCTATTACACATACCCATGACTACGTCAACACACTATTACGTTTTACACACCTCGAATTACATTTATGTAATTTACATAACGCTAAGTTTGGTTAAAAGAACTAATTAGCAACCCATTGTTCGATCCACAAGCATCTTCATCGATCACCTTTGCCTTCTTGGAAAATTCCTACAAAACAACCACTTTTATCACATTAGTCCATTAGAACTAAGTAAGGACCCTTATACTTACTTTACAGGTTATTAGGAGGTGTTTGGGGCTGAAAATATCACTCAAAAACACAAATGACAAGTTAGACCCACCGTAAGTTACGGTGGGTACCGTAAATTACGGTACCCTATGGACCTCAAACCCACCGTAAGGCAGAAATTTCCTGTAACACCCGGACCTCCAAAGAGTCCGTTTAAGTTAATTAAACATGCGGAATTTGGACCCAGAAAATTTCATTAACATTTAACTCCCAAAAATATGTGTTTCGTGTCAACCGACACTCAAAAATGAAGTTTAACCTTCCATTTACATAAACACGTGATAGGAAGTTTCAAAATAATATTAACACGTTAGTTTCTACAAAAGAAACGTGTATGCAAGTCCCGTTCGATCCTTGTATGCCCCATCGATCACTTTAGCCTTCCGGTCCCGTAACACCTGAAAACACACGTTTAGACATCCATTAGTTCATAAGAACTAAGTAAGTACATTCTAACATTCATTTCGGGTCTTTACGGGGGTTTAAACGGACTCGGAACGCGTTAAATCGATAATTGCCAAAATCTGAGAATGGACCCTACCGTAACTTACGGTGGGTACCGTAAGTTACGGTAGCCCCAAATTTTGCTACGGTGGAATCCTACTGGCTTACGGTAGCCCATTTCGTCCAGGGACCTACCGTAACTTACGGTGCCACCGTAAGCTACGGTGGACCCTGCAGCAAAAACATCATTTTTGACCCGTTAAGGGTCGTTTCGCGTTCCCGAATCACCCCTTTCGATCCCGATTGTTCCAAACACCCGGAAATAACATATTTTAACCTATACGTGATTCCCACGGAGTTTCAACGAGTCTAACCCGACTCTTGGCAACATACCAAAATTTTTCTATTTATTTGGTATTTAATGCCTTAATTAACCCAATTATGGTTCGTTTGTTCTTTAGAGCTTTTGACCGTCCCGACTACCATGGAACCGATCAATTATAACATATTACATATGTTTGGTGAGTTCTTAGACCCAACCCACCCCATTTGCTTATCATAACGCAAATTTCCTTTTATACCCAATTTGACCCGTATAGGGTCAAATCCCATTTTAATGAGCGGTTTGCCATTCTTTCGCGAACGACCGCTTTCCTTGGCGTTACCCAACGTTCACACACATTGCAAATCGTAGGGATAACCCTTTACCCTAGTGTTCACACACGATGTGAATCACTTTAATTCGGGTTTGTCCTTGGCGTTACCCAACGTTCACACACATTGCAAATCGTAGGGATAACCCTTTACCCTAGTGTTCACACACGATGTGAATCACTTTAATTCGGGTTTGTCCTTGGCGTTACCCAACGTTCACACACATTGCAAATCGTAGGGATAACCCTTTACCCTAGTGTTCACACACGATGTGAATCACTTTAATTCGGGTTTGTCCTTGGCGTTACCCAACGTTCACACACATTGCAAATCGTAGGGATAACCCTTTATGTTCACGCACGTCGTGAATCGTTTGTCATAGAAGCTCACATACGGTGCAAGTCAACTATTTATCCTTTTTAAACGTGTTTCATTTTGTTTGAGCTTATGAGCACATGGTCACACACATTGTGACTCATGCCTTTACTTTGTTATGCTCAATTTAAAGAATGTCTTACCTTGAGTCCGGAAGGTTTAAGTGGTCAATTAAACGTGTTCCTTGCCGGTTCCCTTGGATCCGCTTGCCACACCACTTCCTATTACCATTTCAAGGACCCATTTAACACATAACATTCATTTAATCACACATATGGTCTATTTGACCATTTAACACCTTTAACCTACAATCTAGGCTTTCACATTGCACATTCCTTGCAATTAAGTAGTTCATTCATGTTTTTCATCTCATTGGAGCATTTAATCAAACACCTTATGTGCATAACTTAACATATTGGTTATTAACTAACTTTTAAACATCATCAAGCTAGTTTTACACCCAAATCACATAACACACATGTGATTCATCAATTTCAACCAAAGGTTATGCACCTAATCACATTTCTACAAGAATGAACATGGATTCTACAACTAGAAACTAGTTTACATGAAGAATCCTTAGTTTAACCTTCTAGTAACTAAACCCATTTCCATGGTTCATGTAAACCTTAAATTAAGGAGCAATTACACATCTAGTTACCATAATACACACATACACATGATCATCTAGCACTATAACACTAGGGTTTCATGTTTAATCCACCAATTTCTACACCCATCATGTGGGTGACGATTTTACACCTCAAGAACATCAAATAACACTTACTTGTAGCTCTTGATGAGATGAAGAATGATTTCTAAGGGTCAATTTCGGATCTTGCACTTGAATTACCAACAATTTGAGCATGAGATGTCAAAACCCTTCTTCTCCTCTTCCCTTGTGTGTGTAAACGTGAGTGAGAAGAATGAGAAGACAATGCTCATCAAGATGTATGGCTTGCCATACATATCCATGTTCAAGTTTCATCAATTGGCAAGATCCACCCCTCTAGTATCATTTTTCATGTTTCCACCACTATTAACTAACTAGTAAATCTTCTAGTTAATTCTTAAATATTTACAATATTTAACACATGATACATTAATTGTATTTTTAATTACATAATACGAAATTCGGGTCGTTACAAGTCTCCCCCTCTAAAGAGAGTTTCGTCCCCGAAACTTTACATACTAATCAAATAGATGAGGATAAGACTTCCTCATTTCATCTTCCGATTCCCAAGTGGCATCGGACCCCTTACGATTCTTCCATTGCACCTTCACCTGATTGAGTGTTTTGTTTCTCAGTTGCTTGACCTTTCTATCCAAGATAGCCACCGGCTTCTCGATATAGTTCAATCTGTCATCAACTTCCAAATCCTCGTACGGGACATAGGCCGACTCGTCAGCCAAACACTTCCTCAAGTAAGATACATGGAACGTGTTGTGAATTCCCTGAAGCTCTTCCGGCAATTCCAACCGGTAAGCAACTTTACCCACACGTGCGATGATTTTAAACGGCCCGATAAACCTCGGACTCAACTTTCCCCGCTTCCGGAATCGTATAATACCCTTCCATGGGGAAACCTTTAACAAAACCAAATCGCCCACCTCAAACTCGATGGGTCGTCTACGCTTATCCGCGTAAGCTTTCTGACGGTCTTGCGCCGCCTTCATGCGAGCACGGATTTGCCTAATCTTTTCATCCGTATTCATTATCGTATCGTGGCCCGCGAGTTCCCGTGGACCAACTTCTCCCCAACAAATGGGAGTTCGGCATTTTCTTCCATATAAAGCTTCATACGGAGGCATCTCGATGGTGGAGTGGTAGCTATTATTGTAAGAAAATTCCGCCAAAGGCAAATACTCATCCCAACTACCCCCAAAGTCAAGAACACACGCTCGTAACATATCTTCTAATGTTTGAATGGTTCTTTCACTTTGTCCGTCGGTTTGGGGATGGTATGACGTGCTTAGCAATAGCTTTGTCCCCATCTCCGCTTGAAATTTCCTCCAAAACTTGGAAGTAAACCGTGTGTCTCTATCGGACACAATCGACACGGGCACCCCGTGTCGTGACACTATTTCATTCACGTAAACCTCCGCCATTTTCTCCGAATTGTAAGTCTCACGAATAGGAAGGAAATGAGCGCTCTTGGTCAACCGATCGACAACAACCCATATCGCATCGTACCCTTTCTTCGTTCTTGGAAGTTTAGTAATCAAATCCATTGTTATCTTTTCCCATTTCCATTCCGGAATATCCAACGGTTGCAATTCACCATGAGGTTTTTGATGTTCCGCCTTCACTTGCAAACAAGTTAAGCATTTCTCCACGTATTTGACAATATCGCGTTTCATGCCCGGCCACCAATAGTTAACCCGAAGGTCTCTATACATCTTAGTCGCTCCCGGGTGAATTGAATACTTGGATTTATGGGATTCATCCAATAGATCATTCTTCAAGGTACAAGTAGGTGGTATCCAAACCCGACCCCATCTTGTTTTCAATCCTTGACTATCATCTTCCAAGTTTTGAGTTTGACCTTTGATTCGATTTTTCTTCAAATTTTCTTCCTTTAGCGCTTCAGTTTGTGCTTCCTTGATTCGTTCAACCACCTCGGATATAACGGTTATCTTCATTGCGGTTATTTTGATAGGAGTATGATCCTCCTTTCGACTCAAGGCGTCAGCCACGACATTGGCCTTTCCCGGATGATATAGGATTTCACAATCATAATCCTTTAGCAATTCCATCCACCGCCTTTGTCTCATGTTTAACTCCTTTTGCGTAAAGAAGTACTTTAAACTCTTATGGTCCGTGTAAATTGTACACTTTACACCATATAGATAATGCCTCCAGATCTTTAACGCGAACACCACCGCGGCTAGTTCAAGATCATGGGTTGGGTAGTTCTTTTCATGCACTTTCAGTTGTCTCGAGGCATAAGCAATCACCTTGCCCCTTTGCATTAGAACACAACCCAAACCGGAGTAGGAAGCATCCGAGTATACCACAAAATCGTCGGTTCCCTCGGGTAAAGACAAAACCGGAGCTTGAGTCAATTTCGACTTTAACTCTTGAAAGGCTTTCTCTTGCTCTTCACCCCATAGGAACTTCACCTCTTTCTTAGTAAGCTTGGTTAAAGGAGAAGCAATCTTAGCAAAGTCTTGAATGAATCTCCGATAATATCCGGCTAACCCAAGAAAGCTTCTAATCTCTGTGGGAGTCTTGGGTGGACTCCATTTGGTCACCGCGTGAATCTTTGTGGGGTCTACGTGTATACCCTCCGAGTTTACCACATGACCCAAGAATTGTACCTCTCGTAACCAAAAGGCACACTTGGAGAATTTTGCAAACAATTTCTCCCGACGAAGCGTTTCGAGAACTTCACGCAAGTGACAAGCATGATCACCCTCATTTTTAGAATAAATAAGGATATCATCTATGAATACAATGACAGATCGGTCTAACATGGGTCGGCACACCCTATTCATCAAATCCATGAATGCTGCCGGGGCGTTTGTCAACCCGAAAGACATCACAAGGAACTCATAATGTCCGTATCTAGTACGAAATGCCGTCTTGGGGATGTCTTCTTCCTTTACCTTCAACTGATGATAACCCGACCGTAAGTCGATTTTCGAAAACCACGATGCACCTTGCAACTGATCGAATAGGTCATCAATCCTAGGCAATGGGTAACGATTCTTAACCGTCACCTTGTTCAACTCTCTATAGTCGATACACATCCGAAGACTTCCATCCTTCTTTTTCACGAAAAGAACCGGTGCTCCCCATGGCGAAGTACTCGGACGTATGAACCCCTTGTCTAAAAGATCTTGCAATTGTGTCATTAACTCTTGGAGCTCCGATGGCGCCAAACGATAGGGAGCCTTTGCAATGGGTTTAGCTCCCGGGGTTAGGTCGATTCGAAACTCGACCTCCCTTTCCGGTGGGACTCCCGGCAAATCCTCCGGAAAGACATCTGGAAAATCCCGAACAACCGGAATATCATCCAACACTTGAACTTTCGTTTCCGTGTCTATTACATAGGCCAAGAACGATTGTCCTCCATGGCTCATGTATTTCATCGCTTTAACCAAAGAACATAGAGCTACGCCACCGCGTTTTGCACCTTGGATTATTACCTCATAACCACTCGGAGATACCAGTTGAATGCACTTGCAATTGCAAACTATATTGGCGTGGTACATGGAAAGCCAATCCATACCAATTACTACATCAAACTCCCCGAGTGTCATGGGTATTAAGTCGACCGAATACTCCTCACCTTCGATGGTAAGTATGCAATTTCGATAAACGTTGAACACTAAGAACGTTTTTGAATCCGCTACCTCAATCTCTAAAGGACTAGGTAAGTTGTCTAACACCATGGAAAAATGACTCGCAAATTTAACCGAAACAAACGATCTATTAGCACCCGAGTCAAATAGCACATAAGCAGGTAGTGAGTTGACGAGAAAGGTACCCGTCACAACGTCGGCTATAGATTTGGCTTCTTCAGCCGTAATCAAGAAAGTTCTCGCCTTAGCTTTTCCTCCATCGCCCTTTTTCCCCGAACCTTGAGCAACCGAGGATTGACTTGTACCATCCTTCTTTAGTTCCGGACATTCGCTCTTTTTGTGGCCCGGTTTGTAACAGTTGTAGCACACACTTAACGGGCTTGTGCATTGAGATGTCGAATGGCCCGACTTTCCACACTTGAAGCAATTTTTAGCTCCGTATCTACAAACTCCCCATGCTTCTTTTTACAAATCTTGCAATGTTTGGAGTCTTTGTCGTTCCCAGACTTGTTTGATGAGGATGAAATCTTGGCTTTCTTAGACGAACCCGTCTCCGTTTCAGCCGCACGCTTCTCCCCACGATCAACTTGCCTTTTCAATTCCGCTTCTCGATCCCTAGCACAATCGATAAGCTCTGCTAGAGTTTCACATTTGGACGGTGTAAGAAACTCTCGATATTTGGCACTCAACATGCCATAGTAGTGGTTAATCCACATCCTTTCATCCTAGAGCAACTGTGGGCAAAACTTGGCTTTGTCGTAGAAGATGGCCGTGATGGTATCAATACTTTCATCTTTTGTCGTAACTGTAGGAATTCTTCTGCTATTCGGTTGATAGCGGCTTGTGGGCAAAACCGCTTTGTGAACAACTTCTTAAATTCTTCCCAAGTCATACTTTTGATACCTTCCCGCCCCTTCTCATCCCGTTGCAATTCCCACTAGTCTTTAGCTCGTTCCCGGAGTTGGCTTGCAGCAAACCTCACTTCATCAGATTCTTCACAGTGTGAGGTTTCAAAGGCACTTTCCATATCTTTGATCCACCTTTGACTAAGTAGTGGATCTACCTCACCCTTGAACGTTGTAGGGTTGCATGCAACGAACTCCTTATAGGTCACTTTCTTTGTTGGCCTTTCAGTTTCTTTGTCAGCCTTCAGCGCCACAAACTCTTGTTGAATGAGATCCCGTAGATCTCTACGTACATCCTCGATGTATCCTGGCAATAAAGCCTCAAAAGCCTTGCCAACTTCTTCCTTGACCAATTCCCATGTTGCATCATCGGGATGGGTCTCGTGATTCTCTATATTGATCACGTGATCGTCACCAGCCATGACCTAAGACTGTGACAATTTACCTTTACGTTAGTACCATATACGTAATCTATAGCATATACACTGATGCTTATGATTCTACTATCACTAGGGCCTAACCCTATTCACACAATACCCATTTCCATCCTTAAGTTTAAAACAACATCCCTAAGAATCCATTCGCGTGCCTTCGATTGTTGTTAGACTGGCCAGGCCTAGCAACAAGCTCACCACACGGATGCCTTCTTAGTTCCATTATTCCAAACTTAAGTCAAGAAGCTAGGTTCAATCAATTCATATGATTCATATCATACATATGTCATACATATATCATACATATATCATACATGTGTCAATCCTGTTACGTTTATAAACGGCACACTAACCTTGTACCTTTAGGCTCAGTGATCGGCTTCTTGGATCGAACGCTTGCATTTCTCATATCTAGAGCTCAAAAGTTTGAGTCCAAGTGTTCGCGACGCACTTGAATCTCTCAAACCGTTGGCTCTGATACCAACTTGTAACACCCGGACCTCCAAAGAGTCCGTTTAAGTTAATTAAACATGCGGAATTTGGACCCAGAAAATTTCATTAACATTTAACTCCCAAAAATATGTGTTTCGTGTCAACCGACACTCAAAAATGAAGTTTAACCTTCCATTTACATAAACACGTGATAGGAAGTTTCAAAATAATATTAACACGTTAGTTTCTACAAAAGAAACGTGTATGCAAGTCCCGTTCGATCCTTGTATGCCCCATCGATCACTTTAGCCTTCCGGTCCCGTAACACCTGAAAACACACGTTTAGACATCCATTAGTTCATAAGAACTAAGTAAGTACATTCTAACATTCATTTCGGGTCTTTACGAGGGTTTAAACGGACTCGGAACGCGTTAAATCGATAATTGCCAAAATCTGAGAATGGACCCTACCGTAACTTACGGTGGGTACCGTAAGTTACGGTAGCCCCAAATTTTGCTACGGTGGAATCCTACTGGCTTACGGTAGCCCATTTCGTCCAGGGACCTATCGTAACTTACGGTGCCACCGTAAGCTACGGTGGACCCTGCAGCAAAAACATCATTTTGACCGTTAAGGGTCGTTTCGCGTTCCCGAATCACCCCTTTCGATCCCGATTGTTCCAAACACCCGGAAATAACATATTTTAACCTATACGTGATTCCCACGGAGTTTCAACGAGTCTAACCCGACTCTTGGCAACATACCAAAATTTTTCTATTTATTTGGTATTTAATGCCTTAATTAACCCAATTATGGTTCGTTTGTTCTTTAGAGCTTTTGACCGTCCCGACTACCATGGAACCGATCAATTATAACATATTACATATGTTTGGTGAGTTCTTAGACCCAACCCACCCCATTTGCTTATCATAACGCAAATTTCCTTTTTATACCCAATTTGACCCGTATAGGGTCAAATCCCATTTTAATGAGCGGTTTGCCATTCTTTCGCGAACGACCGCTTTCCTTGGCGTTACCCAACGTTCACACACATTGCAAATCGTAGGGATAACCCTTTACCCTAGTGTTCACACACGATGTGAATCACTTTAATCCGGGTTTGTCCTTGGCGTTACCCAACGTTCACACACATTGCAAATCGTAGGGATAACCCTTTACCCTAGTGTTCACACACGATGTGAATCACTTTAATTCGGTTTGTCCTTGGCGTTACCCAACGTTCACACACATTGCAAATCGTAGGGATAACCCTTTACCCTAGTGTTCACACACGATGTGAATCACTTTAATTCGGGTTTGTCCTTGGCGTTACCCAACGTTCACACACATTGCAAATCGTAGGGATAACCCTTTACCCTAGTGTTCACACACGATGTGAATCACTTTAATTCGGGTTTGTCCTTGGCGTTACCCAACGTTCACACACATTGCAAATCGTAGGGATAACCCTTTATGTTCACGCACGTCGTGAATCGTTTGTCATAGAAGCTCACATACGGTGCAAGTCAACTATTTATCCTTTTTAAACGTGTTTCATTTTGTTTGAGCTTATGAGCACATGGTCACACACATTGTGACTCATGCCTTTACTTTGTTATGCTCAATTTAAAGAATGTCTTACCTTGAGTCCGGAAGGTTTAAGTGGTCAATTAAACGTGTTCCTTGCCGGTTCCCTTGGATCCGCTTGCCACACCACTTCCTATTACCATTTCAAGGACCCATTTAACACATAACATTCATTTAATCACACATATGGTCTATTTGACCATTTAACACCTTTAACCTACAATCTAGGCTTTCACATTGCACATTCCTTGCAATTAAGTAGTTCATTCATGTTTTTCATCTCATTGGAGCATTTAATCAAACACCTTATGTGCATAACTTAACATATTGGTTATTAACTAACTTTTAAACATCATCAAGCTAGTTTTACACCCAAATCACATAACACACATGTGATTCATCAATTTCAACCAAAGGTTATGCACCTAATCACATTTCTACAAGAATGAACATGGATTCTACAACTAGAAACTAGTTTACATGAAGAATCCTTAGTTTAACCTTCTAGTAACTAAACCCATTTCCATGGTTCATGTAAACCTTAAATTAAGGAGCAATTACACATCTAGTTACCATAATACACACATACACATGATCATCTAGCACTATAACACTAGGGTTTCATGTTTAATCCACCAATTTCTACACCCATCATGTGGGTGACGATTTTACACCTCAAGAACATCAAATAACACTTACTTGTAGCTCTTGATGAGATGAAGAATGATTTCTAAGGGTCAATTTCGGATCTTGCACTTGAATTACCAACAATTTGAGCATGAGATGTCAAAACCCTTCTTCTCCTCTTCCCTTGTGTGTGTAAACGTGAGTGAGAAGAATGAGAAGACAATGCTCATCAAGATGTATGGCTTGCCATACATATCCATGTTCAAGTTTCATCAATTGGCAAGATCCACCCCTCTAGTATCATTTTTCATGTTTCCACCACTATTAACTAACTAGTAAATCTTCTAGTTAATTCTTAAATATTTACAATATTTAACACATGATACATTAATTGTATTTTTAATTACATAATACGAAATTCGGGTCGTTACATTTCCTGCCGTATTAGTTTGCCAGGCCACCGTAAATTACGGTGCCTACCGTAATTTACGGTAGGCTCAGTTACTTTGTTCTTCTCCACGTTTTGACCCGTTTCGTTTGTTTCAATTTTTCAATGATTCCGGATCCATTTCAACATCTATATTTGTTCAATTTAGAAGCCTTAACTCCCTTAGCTTCGACTCTTTGCATCTATCACATTATTACCCATTCTATAATCACACTTTCATATTTAACTAGGAATGGGTCATAATTCCACTTTCGAGCTAGTCATTCACTAACTTGGACTAGCATATTAGATTCGGATCACACCTATACATTTTGCTATACATCTTTATGTTTGACATACACACAGTCGCCAAACCATACGTTATCACCCACTGGTGAATTAGGCTTACACACAGTAGCCAAATTATAGTTTATCACTCACTAGTGATTTAAATGTTACCACCGTAACTAAATATAGTTATAACCCTCCAGGTTTGGTTCACACACCTGTGAACTATACCGGTATATTGATTTCATGCACACGCGCATGTAGTTTCAACCCAATTCATACACTCAAGCATGTATACTTACTACTACTATGACCATTACTTATGGTCATTATTCACAACTCACTTTACTCAAGAATAAACATAATAAAATCATAAAGATAAAACTATATATGATTATGAGGCTAATATCCTTACCTTAGACAAGCTTCAACTCAACCTTTGTCTTTGCCCACCGCTTTGCTAATACTCCCTTCACCTAAACATACGTTTAGGATTAATTTAGCACATACATACATATGGTATAAACCAATCCATATGACCCATTTTTGACTAGTTCAAGCATAACTAACTCTATATTGACCCACCGGTCGTTTTATTCCCACCTTGCCCTTCCTTTCATATTTTGAACTTCTTGGAGGCATTTTATCAAACACCTTATGGGCATGATTTATAACTCAACATATTTCATACAACTAATTTGCTATAAACCACCAAGTTTCAAAATTGGCATACATGATACATAGAACACCTAATACATACTATTCTAAGTTCAACACATATCAATTTGATCATAGATGAATTCCTCATCAACACCCCAATCATGAACTAACTACTTAGCAAGAAAACATCCAATTAAGACTCACCTTATGAGTTAGATGCAGAAATTAGATGATTCATAACTCAATTCCACAATTAGAAGCTTGAATTCAACACAATCGCGACTCAATTTGACTAGGGTTCTTGATCCCTTCCTCCTTCCCGTTCTCCTCCCCTTCGTGTGTGTGTGTGTGAAGTGTCCAGGAGGTTCTACACCTCCTTACATATAGATAAATTTGATTTTTCTCAATTGGCAAAAGTAGCCCCTCTAGTTACTTGTAATTATTTACACTAACAATACTAACTTAACTCAGTTAGTTCTAATTTACCACTCATTTTATTTAAAAACACAAATTATAAAATTACCTAAAATGGGACGTTACAAGATGAGTTGAGTGGAATTCACCCTACGTTCCATGTATCTCGTTTACGCAAGTGTTTAGCAGACGAAGATATGGTTGTACCACTGGAGGACATCGAAGTGGATGCACGGCTCAATTACGTGGAGCAACCAGTGGCGATCATTGATCGTAAGGAGAAGAGGTTAAGGAATAAAGTCGTCCCTCTTGTGCGTGTACAGTGGAAGCACAGAAAGGGATCCGAGTCTACGTGGGAGACTAAAGAGGAGATGAGACAGCATCACCCACATCTGTTCAAAGAATAACAGGTTTTGGGGACGAAACCTATATAAGGGGGTGGACTTGTAACACACGGTTATTCTTAAAGATATGAATAAAGAATAAAAGTAAAGGAAAAGAGAGAAAATGTAAGTTAACCTAAGTAAAGGGGTTAAAAGTTTCAAAATGGCAAAATCTCAAAAACTTGGTACGAAAGTGGGCATGGCCGCCCACTCTTGCCTGCACACTTCTTTCATTTTGTTCTAGAGAGGAGAGAGAGAGAGAGCAGAAAAAAACTCTCGGAAGTTTTAGAAGAAGCAAGAACTTCGAAGTTTTTGGTAAGAATTCTTGGTGTTTGTGATGTTATAAATAGTTCTAGTCTCGGTTATGTGCTTATATGTTTGTGTGTGTTCGGGTGTGTGTGTTTATAGTGGGTTTTAGGTGTTCGAACTCATTGCACATGGGTTTAAAAAGGAAGACACACCCAAAGTTGCACAAGGTGAGTTCTAGACCCCGTATTTTTACTTGTTTTAATTCTTTGGGGCTGAAAATGTATGTAACTGTTTTTACAAAGATCATTTGAACACCCGTATGTATCTATGTGTGTAGGATAATGTTCTTATGGTGGTTAGGTGTTAGTTTTACTTAGAGTAGTGTCATTAAGCTTAGAACATGTAAGAAAAATGATTGGGATTGATAATATGTTAAAACATGCTAAACAGGTTGCCCAATCACCCAAACAGTACCCCCAATCGTCTGAAATTTGCCTTAGAAAAGGCTAAGTAAGCCCAAACGTCTCAACAGGGCCCAACCGCCTGAACAGTACCCCAGCCGTCTAGAAATGCCTTAGAAAAATCTAAGTGCAAGCCCAACCGCCTGAACAGTAGCCCATGCGTCTGAGGTTTTGACTCAGGCGCCTAAGTGAGGGACAAACGTTCAAATAGTGCCCATGCGTCTTGGATTCCCCAAACGTCTAAGTGTTGAACCGTCTAAATAGGGTCCATGCGCTTGAACAGGCCCATGCGTCTAAGTGAAAAAGTGACTAAGTCAAGTCCAGACGTCTGCAAGTGGCAAAAACGTCTGAACAGGGCAGAAGCGGCCAAATAGTGCCCATGCGTCTAGACCCTTAGAATAATTTTCTGAAATTTTGGGGCAAAACAGAATCATTAGAGTTTGACCCCACCAAGTTTGACTTAGGGTTTTTAATTGTTATTATATTTGCATTATTATAAGTTGTTCCTATGATCATAGTGATTATTATTGTGTGACTTATGTGGTGTGCCTATGATCATAAATGCAAGTATTATCTTTAACATAGTGAAAGAGAAATAACAAAGAGAAATGTAACTTAATTGAAAAAGTTAACAAGTCTTGCAAGCATATAGGAGGTGCACGACCATATTGTCGTTAGATCAACTGTGATGCGGCTTAACTACCTCTTATGCTCACATGGCCAATCAATTGAGATTGGCGGACCTTTGTAGCATGCCCTAGGTGACTGGGCTGGCCTTGTATACAGTAATTCAGACTATAGACTATAGGGGGCCCAGCACCAGTTTCTCCGCGCATATAGTTTAGGGTATTGCTCATTGGTCCACATAGACAGTGAAAGATAAAATTTAAAAGAGTACAAAGTGAACAAAGCATACAGTAAAGAAAAAAGCATTACCTTATTGTATAGTTAAAGCGTGCTCACGTACAAGAGTAAGAGATGTATTCTTACAAAAAGAGTATTTTCATATATATACATTACACAAGATATTTTTAATACTTACAAAACTAGAACTCACTCAGCAACGCTGACTTTTATACATTTCAGTTGGCAGGTAATTATTGCTGAAGATGGCACGAGGGTGAAGCTACTCGGCAGGGGAAGTCTGACATCCATTCTTAATCCATGATATTGTTGTTTTGTAATGCAATTAAATAATCTTTTGTAACTTTAACATTGTTGTATTACTTAACAACAGTATCTTTTTAATAATAGAGGATGGTTTTTGCTCACATAATTCCGCTGTTTATTTAATGAAATATATATTAATTTGTTTGTGTGTAATGAATGAACAACTGTGAGATGCCCGGAAACGAGGCCTTACAATTCCAATTCCCGCTAATACATCTAAAAGTTCCAAAATTATCATATAAGGTTGTATTTGTGTTTGCTTACGTTTGTTTATTATTGTTCGTTTATTATTATTTATTTGTGTTTGTTTATTATTGTTCGTTTATTATTATTTATTTGTGTTTGTTTATTATTGTTCGTTTATTATTATTTATTTGTGTTTGTTTATATTCGTGAAGTGTTCATTTAGGTTTTTAACGAATAAACATAAATGAACACGAACATTTTTATTTTGCTAATGAACGAACATGAACAAAAAATTGTGTTTGACTATCTGCTCGTGCTCGTGCTCGTGCTCGTGCTCGTGCTCGTGCTCGTGCTCGTGCTCGTGCTCGTGCTCGTGCTCGTGCTCGATTATCTGTCCGTGTCCGTGTCCGTGTCCGTGTCCGATTATCTGTCCGTGTCCGTGTCCGTGTCCGATTATCTGTCCCGTGTCCGTGTCCGTGTCCGTGTCCGTGTCCGTGTCCGTGTCCGTGTCCGTGTCCGGTCCGTGTCCGTGTCCGTGTCCGTGTCCGTGTCCGTGTCCGTGTCCGTGTCCGTGTCCGTGTCCGTGTCCGTGTCCGTGTCCGTGTCCGTGTCCGTGTCCGTGTCCGTGTCCGTGTCCGTGTCCGTGTCCGTGTCCGTGTCCGTGTCCGTGTCCGTGTCCGTGTCCGTGTCCGTGTCCGTGTCCGTGTCCGTGTCCGTGTCCGTGTCCGTGTCCGTGTCCGTGTCCGTGTCCGTGTCCGTGTCCGTGTCCGTGTCCGTGTCCGTGTCCGTCTCCGTGCTCGATAAAAGTTAAATGAACAAACACGAACATGCTAGTGTTCGTGTTCGTGTTCGTTCGGTTCATTTACAGACCTAAATAGTACATCACTCTACAGTATTTTGGTTAAGTTCACAAATTAATTTGTGAATGCCAAGTATTGATGCAATGATCCAGATACGTTATTCACTAATTCACGGTCCACGTATCATTGCATAGTTTAAACCTTAAACTAAGTGGTTAAATAAGTGGTTAAATTGTAGATATTTAATAAATACCTTAAATTCTAGTGATGTCACACGGAGACAACCTCATATGAATATTATATATAGCATGTGGATTTTTAAGCATGAAGTTTAATGCTAACAGGCCTCTTAAAAACATACGAAGCTTGTCTTGTTTGTGATGCCAGATATCAACAGGTTGGCGTTCATTGCGGGAAGACTTTTAGTCTAGTTGTTAAACCGACAACTATCCGGGTTGTGTTATCTATTGCTCTCTAACATTCTTAGCCGATTCATCAACTAGACGTCAAAAATGTTTTCCTGCCCGGTCACTTATCCGAGACAATATATATGCACCACCATATGGGATTTCAGGATTCACAACATCCCAACCATGTTTGTCTTCTTCAAAAATCTCTTTATGGTCTAAAACAAGCATCACGTGCTTGGTATCAACGTTTTACGGATTAGGTCTCTACATTGGGGTTTATACATAGAAAATGTGACCGTTCTTTATTCATTTACAAGCAAGGCCAAGACATGGCATTATATATACATATTAATCCCTTTGGTCGGTGGCTACAGTGCCACCGTACCAAAGGCGATGCATAGTGTACAACTTTCAAAACAAGCACAAAAAATGCGATGGTGGTGGTGCTGCGATGGTTGCGGCGGTGGTGGTGCTGCGATGGTTTCGGCGGTCGTGGTGCTGCGATGGTTGCGGCGGTGGTGGTGCTGCGATGGTTGCGGCGATGGTTGCGGTGGTGGTGCTGCGATGGTTGCGGTGGTGGTGCTGCGATGGTTGCGGTGGTGGTGTTGCGATGGTTGTGGTGGTGCTGCTGCGATGGTTGCGGTAGTGGTGGTGCTGTGATGGTTGGGGGGTGGTGGTGGTGCGATGGTCGCGTTGGTGGTGGTGCTGCGATTGGTGCGTGCTGTTGTTGCTGCTGCGATGAGTGCGGTGCTAGTGGTGCTGAGATGCGATGCCTGCGGTGGTGGTGGCTTTGCGATTGTTACGGTTGTGGTCGTGACTCGTGGTGGTGGTGTTGGGGTGGTGGTTGTGGTGATGGTTGTGTAAGGTGAAGAGAAAAATCTGATTTTGATTTGAAGAAATAGAAAGAAATGAATTTCAATTATGTTTTCAATTTGATTAATTATAAATTGAAATCCACAAATATCTCATCATAAAAATAATTTATATATTTTTTATTCTTATTTGCATTTTACTAAAAGGTTAAATGTCCAACTTTTATATTATATAATTATTAGAATAAAAAACATTTGATTTTAAAGTAAATATAATTTTTTTATAGTTGATTATTATATTACTTATGAATAAACTTACTTTAAACACTTTTGCATATTTATGTGGTGTAACTCTGTGACCGATCCGTAACGTGATACAGTTTTCAAAGAGAAACCCGCGGGAACGCGCAGTTTTCATTTCTAGTTTGTATTATTATACGTTGACGCACCATTTAATAACCTCATCAGATTCACTTCATCACCATATTTGAACTTTCTTGATCACGAGATCTCAATGAAAGACCTTGGTACAGCACACAAGGGATGGCTTATTTCTATCACAATAAAATTATGCAAAAGAGATTCTTGAACATACCGATATGTCAAATTGCAACCCGGTGGCAACTCCAGTTAACACCAAAGATACTCGGTGCTTCTAATGGTGATTTAATTGATGATCCTACTTTATACCATCAACTTGCCAGAGCATTACAATATTTGACTTTTATGAGACTCGATCTTACATACGTAGTTCACCAAATTTGCATGTTCTTGCATGAACCGTGCATGCCACACCTCAATGCCTTGAAACATGTTTTGTGTTACGTTCAAGGTACGACTTCAAATGGTCTTCAAATGCACAAAACTAAGGACCAATCTTTAATTGCCTAGCGGATTAGGCAGATTGCCCAAACACTAGACGTTCCACTTCAGGCTACCGGGTATATTATGGAGATAATTTGGTGTCTTGGTCGTCCAAGCGACAAAATACTATTTCTAGATCTAGCATTGAAGCAGAGTATAAAGGCGTAGCTAATGTTGTTGACTTGTTGCTGACATGTGTTGGCTTCGCGACCTAGTTTGGAACTCTGCACCAGTCGTCTCGTGCCTCCTTGGTCTATTGTGATAACGTGAGTACCATATATCTCACAGGTAATTTGGTTCAACATCAACGAACTGGACATATTGAATTAGACATCCATTTCGTCATAAACAGGGTTTAACGGGTTCAAATTCAAGTCCTCCACACCTCTTTTAGATATCAAGTTGCTGACATTTTCACAAAGGGATCATCACATGTCCTCTTTGAAGACTTCCGCTCCAGTCTTATATTCTGATATCCTCCCGCTTCAACTATGGGGGCATATTAGCTTAGATATATATTGTACATATATATATATTAGAGTTATCATATTATTAGCTTCAGAGTTGTTATAGATATAGTCAAAGTAGTTAAATTTTCTCAAAAGACGGGGGCATCTTGTATCATTTGAAGAGATGATCACGTTTTGACTAAACCTATTCGTTTTAATACTTTTGAATTGGCATTTTTTTTCCTTTCGTCATTTTAGGGGACAAAAATCTTTTAAAGAGTAAGTGGTTAGGTATCAAAATAGCAAAACTGGTTTGTAATTTAAATAGTATAGGGTGTATTCAACTAGTTGTTAACCTAGTTGTTGTATTTAAACAAAATAAACAGAAAAAACAGATCAAACGGGTATCGATGAATTGAGACAAAGTTCTCTTTGGTTCTTCTTCTCTTAAAAAGATCTCTATGCTTAAATACCAATTATGTTCATAACACATACAAACCTAATTATAGCTGAAAACAAATGTGAACGTGAAACCCCCCAAAAAACCATATCCTGAGAAACCCAATCTGAAAATGAGCACAGAAAAACAAAATCTCAACCTGTTACAAACACAAATGACTGGTTCCGGAAAGAAAAAAATAGGCAAGATGACACATGTGATACCATCAAAACCAAATATTTAACAGCGAATAAAAGAGAAGGCCCTTTACTTCAAGAATTTAATTATGGGGAATCATTTCACTTTGTAACAGGAACATATAATATTGTTACACAAGTTATCAATGATTTCAAGAGTATAAGAACTATAAATTATATAGAATAATGTGACAGCATCCTAGGACGCTGTAAGTCTTTAAGGGTTAATGTTAGATCTATGCAAATCGGGTAATGCTAGTCATAATCATCTAGATAATGATCATATAATCTTTCCCAGGGCATTTCTTTAGGACAGGCAATTAACGAAAGATTATAACTACAAAATACAATACTAATCTGATGTTCTTAGGAAACTAAAGAGAGAGATCTTCAAATCCAACAATCTTTGGCGCAAGTTTTAAAGTTTTTTCCGAAAAGCCAAAAGTTTAATGCCCTTCAGATAGTCAGAGAGCTTATCTTGATAATCTTTATGGTCTTCAAATATATGCTTTGCTCAGAAACAATTGTAAGTATTTGTAGGGTTCCAATGTGACGTCAATCACTTTCCTTACTGTATCATGCGTCTGACAACCATATAACATGAAGGGATGATTAGATGATGAGAGCACTAAAGAACACTATAGGTGACACTTTCTGCCAATTTTCTTGTGAATAGGAAGATTTGGGGTTATGTTTATATTCAAACAGGTTGATGGGTCAAATCAAGAAATTTAGCAAAATGGCGATGGACCCTGACTCCGTTAGTGTATTTGTTATGCGTACATCTTAAACCGATTCAGTAAAGAAAAATAGATGATTACTGTAATTATAGCCTTTTTTATCCAAATTTTATGCATTACTTAATTGTAAAAAATTTGACAAAATGGATAAAAGTGTGTTTGCCGACCAGCTCATGCAGGTTACCATGGCACTGAAAGTTTTTAATTTTTTAAGCCACCCAACCGGCCAACCCGTCCAACCCACCAATTCTGGGATCTCTGAAGAAAAAAGAAGAGAATAAATCTCTTACTTGTGGATTGTATTTTCCCTTCCATGGCATCTCTCTTCTGTTGGCAGCTTACACAAAGGAAAGGACCATCCCAGGGCCTTAACTTTACCCTTGTATTACCAGACTCATGGTGTATTGAAATCCCTTCCCCGGGTTTCATTTCGATTTGACACACCGCACAAATGAACAACCTGAAAACATTAGAGAGCGGGTATTTGGTATCTAACCTGCAAACCAGAAAGATAACAAAGTGAATCAAACCTGCCAGTACAAAGTTATAAACTATATTTAACAATGTCAATATCTATACTTATTATACCAACCGTTCTGAAAGCATAGCAGATCCTTCCTCCACAAGCTCCTCCACCAAATCTGGGTCAAAATATTCTTCTCCATCATCAAGCTTAGGTGGCTCCTCTGTACTCCTTTTCCAGAACATGGCTTTAAATACTCGTTTACCTGTCTTCTTCGGTGCTTGCAAAGGAGGATACGTCTTTTCTGGAGGTAGTATATCAATGACAATGCAGGTTGTATCATCCCGCAATCCTTTCACTTGCACAGCTTCCTGCATATGGGCACTAAAGAAGTTAAAATTGGATGTTCAAAAAGGTTGTGTTTTTCTATAAACATACTTTAACAATCTGTGCCGCTGCTGCTTCAGGTGCCAAACCACGACTGCACTCAAGGGCCTCTTCCACAGAAAGAGCATCCCACACACCATCACTTGATATAACAAGCCTCCCACCAGCAGAGGATAGCTGCAGCTCACAGATTAGGAAATTCAATCATGTTAACATAATTTATTAAACAAGAATGTCATATTCATGCACCAAGATGAGTAATTAACCTTCACTTGCTTAACATAAGGAACGGGAACGATAAACTCCCCAACATCCCGATCTCCTATAGAGCGTGAAAGGCATAAGCCTCCAGGCCAACATCTCAAAGGCCCAATCTAAAAGCAAAAATAACATTTTCATAAGAAAAATCAAACAATGAAATGTCAACACTCATATCATTCTTCAAGTATTTTCTTTGCTCAGTAATTTTGTTTTGATCTGAACATGCTCAGTAATTTTGTTTTGATATGAACATGCTCGTAAATTTTAAATAGCTCACCTAGAAACACAAAAATATGATAATCATGTTTCTAGTCTTCTAGAATGTATTTTCAAATTAATCGTAAAACATAACAGACCATGAAACTAGGTTAACAAAACGTATTGCCGAAAACAATGGAAGTTTGGAGTGATAAAAAATAAGATACCTCAGTACCACCACCAGTATTAAGCCGACCAACCTCACCACCACTTGCAGTGACACGTTCCCTCCTAGCGGACAAGGAAAATTATATGAATAATAAATCATGATATAATTAAATTAATATTCAATCCAGAAAAACACAAAGGGAATGCATCTCATGAGTTTTCTTGACTTACTCTTCTTCGTTGGAGTCAAGTCTGTGATCTGCAGATAGATGATATATTGCACCATCAGCAGATTCAAGAATGCAGCGGGAATCCCCAACCGATGCTACCGTGACAATTGATCCCTCGATAATTACAAAGGTAACAGTTGTCCCTGACATTTGAGCTGTAAAGATAACAATATGTATGCATATTAGTATGCATGTAGTACACGTGACACACATACTGATATTAGATAAGGAAATGATGGGCCTTATGCTACAGTTATTATTACATCCACTAACATATGGTTTTAAAAATCGTTCGAGGCGTACGCCTCGAGGCGCGCCTCGAGGCGAAGCGGACCAAAACCGCATCTGAGGCGGCGCTTCACATGTATACAGTGATACGTACGCCTCATGTGGTGAGGCGAAACGTAAAACGGTGAGGCGGTGAGGCGGGAATGAGGCGTTTTTTTCTTTTTCGTGTTTCTTTCTCCGCAGAACCGTTCACTTCCTGCCATTTCTGCAACTTCCGGCCAAAACCGTCTGCTTTCTTTTTTCGTTTTTCTCTCCGTTGAACCCTCTATAAGTGTTTGAGTTTGAATATTAAGAAAAGGTGTGGTGTCTTTAATGGAGAAGAGATAAAAGTTAAGGGGAGGGGGGGGAGGTGAATGATGGTCTGTAAAGTGGTATGGGACTTAATATGCAGACCGTAAGTGTTTGACTTTAGAAAGTGATGATGGGACTTAATATGCAGACTTCAAAAGGGAAAAAAAATCACATTTATTTTTTAATATGTTTATTGTATTAGGTTATTAAATTTTGGTTGGACTTTACATATTTGAGATATGGGAACTGAATATTTAGATCAAATTGACTATAAATTTGTTTAGATGATGAAATTACTTAGGAAAGTGCTTTGTGTGATGTTTTAGTATTTTATTTTTATAAAATATATAATTTTATATTTATTTTCTAATTCCGCCTCGGGTTTACGCCTCGGTTCGCCTCGAGGCTTACGCCTCGTGAGGCGAAGGGAAAACGCCTCGAGGCTCGATTCCGTTCTTTTATAAAATATATAATTTTTATATGGTAACGTATACTGCAACGATACAAGAATTTACCAAGCATTGAACACCCTGTGTTTTTTTATGGAATGTTTTCCATTCACTTCGTTACAACTTATACGTCCTCTTTTCAGTATTGAGACAACAATCGTATAGAGTCGAGTAATATCCACTCTCCATACAACCAATAACGGTTGCCAAACTGTACTTCCACAACAAGCACAATAATATGCTTCAGAATTAGCCAAAACACCAACCAGTTAAAGGAGGATTATAGCATTTATTTCATTTATTAAAAGGAAAAAAGGAAAGTTGCAATCAGCATGTTGACTGATGCCAACATAAGGCTAGTCAACTGACTGTTTCAGAAAATAAAGCTTCTAGTTGTTATTTCTGCCACCGCTCTGAAATAAAGTGAAATGGGAATGGTGTAGCATCAATAACTCTAGAAAAAAAAAGATTTTACTTCCACCTTCCAGGATAGTATAGAATCTCAGGACTGCTACAGAAAGATACATTGCTTTCAAAGTAAGATTTCAATGATACCCCTCACCCCTTTTTCGTTTCCTTTATTACTTTTCCTCATTTGATCTATTCGTGTAATCCATAAGCAAGCAACAGGTTTATATAGAGAATAACCTTCACACATGGATGTTAGAAATTTTTCCCTGTTTATGCTAGAAACATAATTCTGTTACAGAAAAGGAGATCTATCGACATAGTGCGTGTCATATACATGTTAAGTCCAAGAGGTAAAATATTGCATTTTGACAACTCAGTAATTTAGACCTAGTTTAATAAAAAGGGATTAAACCCAATATTAAAGAGGTCATAGGGGTTTGATCCCAACTTCCTAACAACAAAAGCTAAAGTTAAGTTTGCATCATTAAGTTGATGAAAAAAATATGGAAACTTTTTCCTCCTAATAAGTTAAGAAAATAAATAGGAATGTGATTCATGTAGATACTATGACCTAATAAGTAATCACAACTGGAAAAACGCTTCTTTAATACAAAAGATTAAAAGCTCCAAACAATATATTCAACAGAGGTTTCAACTATCACAATTGACGCTTGAAGTGGAAGAATGTTGTTTCCAAATAGAACTTGAGATGCCTAGGTCTTAATAAGGCAAGCTTACAGCTCCTCACTGAAGACTCAATACTAGTTAGCTAACAAGTTCAATGAATCAATTCAAGTAGTTACATGTTTCCACATGATTGCGTGGTCAAACTTACTAGTTACTAACTTTAAATATATGTGTATGCTAGCGTGTGTGTGAGCGCGTGTGTGTGTGCACGCGCATCAGATAAGGTCAGGTACTAACGTTAAGACAATTACAAAGAAAGCCTATGACGGGGCTACTAGTTATCTTCAAGTCTTGGTACACGTCACACAGTGATATACAGTCACATCTATCCAACACATACAACCCCTTAAAAAAGTAGATAAGAAACTTGTCCATACCTTTTTCTTGGAAATCTTTATCTGTTTTCACAAACCCAGCCACCAAAGCCCTAGGCAACGCTGCCACCCATTCATCACGGTTAAGACCAGGCGGAATAGCACACAAAACGTTGCTTAAAAGGTTCTCCTTGGTGTATATAGCTGCTGCAGACCCATTATGCCCATCAAACATCTGCAAACCAAAATTAGCTAATAGCTCAACAACAAAACACAACTGAAAATGACTGAACAACATACTGCTAGAACCCTAAGTTACTCATCCAACTTAAGATTCACCATCCACAAAGTGCAATAAATGCTGATTAAAGAAAAGATAACAGAGTGATTGAAATCATATTATGAAATCATACCCCAAAGACAGAATAAGTGGTGACACCATCTCCCAACAGCCGCTCGCATTCACTCTTGATCAATGTGAAATCCTCCCCTTTTTTGGACTGATTAGCCTCACCGCTAACGATCTCCGGCCTATCAGCCTTCTCGTTCACCAACTCACGCTTCAACAACGCCGACAACGGCACATGCTCACTCCTATTGCAGGACATTTCCAGATTCCACAAATTCAACCAATCAACTCCGACTACTCATTCATCAGAATCCTAAACACACACACACACACACAACAATCAATTACAGCAAGCATCAGAACCGATAATAACAACACGATTGCCTGAAAACCTACATACATAAAGGTAAAACTCGTTTTTGTTATTGAAACATAGATTGAACAATGCAGATGAAGAATTAATCGAAAAAAATGAAAGAATCGGCATTGTTGTATGAAATGACTTACAGATTGCGGAGATAGATGCTGATAGAAAGGTGGATTGAATGATGAATTGAATGGTGGCGTTGAGGAAGAAAAAGCAGTGATTCGATTCGATGCAAAAATTTCCGCCCGAGAGAAGGGGGATAGCTGTGACTTTGATGTTATTATTATTATTCTTAATATTATTATTAATCACTTATATGATGTGCTGACATGTCCACACACACAAAGCGCGTGTGTCGTGAGGTGTCTTTAGCTGTTTCCTTTCTTTTACTTGACTTCTTTTTTTCTTTCTAGGGTCCTTTTTTATTTTTAAGAAAGTTTAATACAAACTATCGATCTAGAAAGATAAACAATGGAACCCATCAAAATCAAATGTTTAGTCATGTCCACGCAACCGACTTAGTCAGTTTAGCCTCGCTCTGTAGGAACCGTTTATATAAAATAAAAGGTCAAACAATTTTATTAATATACTCAATACAAATGAACATAAAGAAATGATTATTAATCACTTTTACAATGATAATTTTTAAAAAATAGAAGAAGCAGAAATGTAAAAGCTGGGGATCGTGTTCAACACGGGGCCCTTAAAACAAATTTCGAGCCTCCCAAGAGAACTCAGTTTGTTTCCCAGGGTACAACAGCCGAAGCAGTTTATACTGCCGGGATTGATCTAGAACCCGAACTTGTTTGTAGAAGAGAATCCAGAGAGACAGATAACCTGTTTTGTTGCAGGTTTCGAGATGTTTATTGGTGTGTCTTCATACTGAGGCACCCTCAGTATTTATAGTGGAATTCGAACTGTAACATCCACTCACAATTAATCCGAATCATAACTGCTCAGTTAATTCGTCATTAACAGTTGTCGGTTTCGGTCAACTTGTAACGGACACTGTTACGAATTGTGCACCATGGTTAGGCTCACCTGACCAGACCCTCGAACCAACCTTCAAAAATACTAAGGCCGCTTGTGCGCCATCAAAGCGCCACATTGCGCCCACATGCCCACGCCGCGCGCGCGTGTGCGAGTGCGAGTGCGAGTTAAGGGTGCTTCGCACCCTTTGCGAATCCACTTAGTATGAAACCTTAGGAAATAATATAGACAAGAGGTTATAGAATATAAACCATTTTATATTCTCTCTTTCCTCCGATGTGGGACAACTTCCCACACTATTAATTCCTAATGTCATTAACCACATTAATTTTCATTCAACACATTAATTTATTGATTAATTATTAATAACCATATTAATATTATCAATAAATTTCCAACAATCCCCCACATGAATGAAAACACTTCTTCAAAAAATTCAGCAGTCAAGTGTTGCAGGATAGGTAGGTCTTCCCTTTGAACCTTCCTTTGTGATGTATACTTAGTCTCCTAGTGGTGTGTAGACACGATGTCTTTGAACATACCCTTTTTTTATGTAGACGACAGTATACAATCACACATCACTCTTCCTGGTTTGATCAACCCCTCATTGTCATGTCCGTTAATGGTCATGGAACACTTTCCTGGTTCTGCGAGAGCTCTAGGATTTGCGCCTCCCCACAAATCCATTCGAAGCGACCCCACTTCTCTCTAACATAGGTGATTCGGTGAATCATTAAAAGCATCATAGTTATATTGATTCCCACGAATCATCTAACCTTAATATGCTTAACCTCACTTTGGTCACTTGTTCGGGGTACTCCCCCAGAGTGAATGGACTAGGAAGTTCGTCACTCCCTTTAGGTTTTAGGGTACTCCCCTATAGTGACTCCGTTGGTCATATGATTAAGTTGTCCTATTGAACCTAGATCTTGGGATCTCCAGTCAACTAGGTTAGGTTTCCCTCATATTCCCCTTTTTCACGGGCTTTAGTCCCATTCCTCTTGACAACTTATAAACTATTTCTGTGCTTAAGCCTTTTGTTAACGGGTCTGCAATGTTATCTTTCGACTTGACATGGTCAATCGTGATAACACCCGTTGATATTAGTTGTCGTATTGTGTTATGTCTACGCCTGATGTGCCTTGATTTGCCATTATACATTGAGCTTTTGGCTCTACCAATTGCCGACTCACTATCACAATGTATGCAAGTAGCCGATAACGGCTTTGGCCATCTTGGAATGTCTTCCACAAATTGACGTAGCCATTCAGCCTCTTCTCCGGCTTTATCCAAAGCGATAAATTCCGATTCCATTATGGATCTAGCTATAACAGTTTGCTTGGATGATCTCCAAGATATTGCTGCTCCACCAAGTAAGAACACATACCCACTTGTTGATTTGGAATCTTTTATATCCGATATCCAGTTTGCATCAGTATACCCTTCAATCACAGTTGGATGACGGGTATAATGCAATCCATAGTCTCTTGTGTATCTTATGTATCTAAGCACCCTCGTTATACTCTTCCAATGTTCTGAGCTTGGATTACTAGTATATCTGCTTAGCCTACTCACCGCGTATGCTAAGTCGGGTCTAGTACATGTCATTAGATACATTAGACTACCAATGATTCTTGAATACTCTAACTGAGCAACACCCTCGCCTCTATTTTTCTTTAGATGTTGGGTGGTATCAACCGGAGAACGTACTACACGCGTGTCTCCCGAGTTGAATTTTTCAAGAATCTTATCCACATAATGTGCTTGACTTAACACAAGACCATCTTGGGTTCGAATAATTTTCACTCCTAAAATTACATCCGCTAAACCCATGTCTTTCATATCAAATCTTCCTTTCAACATGTCCTTAGTAGATCTTATTATTTTATCATTACTCCCAATGATAAGCATATCATCTACATAAAGACATAAAATCACATAACCTCCTGGTGTATCTTTCACATATACACATTTGTCACACTCATTTATTTTGAAACCGTTGTCAATCATGACACGATCAAACTTTTGGTGCCACTGTTTTGGAGCTTGCTTTAAGCCATATAATGACTTGACCAATTTACATACTTTACCCTCTTGACCATGGGCAGAGAAACCCTCAGGTTGCTCCATGTAAATCTCTTCTTCTAAATCGCCATTTAGAAATGCGGTTTTGACATCCATTTGATATACTTCCAAATTTCTTAATGCCGCAATAGCAAGAACCATTCGTATGGAGGTTATGCGAGTCACAGGTGAGTAAGTATCAAAATAGTCTAGACCTTCCTTTTGTCTAAAACCTTTGACTACTAGCCTTGCTTTGTATTTATCAATACTTCCATCGGCTTTCATCTTCTTTTTAAATATCCAACGATATCCAAGCGGTTTACAACCAGGAGGAAGATCTACTAGCTCCCAAGTATGGTTGTGAAGAATTGAATCAATTTCATTCTTGATTGCCTCTTTCCATTGAGGTCCTTCCGAAGAAGATACCGCTTCACGATAGGTATTAGGCTCACCCTCAACCATATAACTTACGAAGTCTGGACCAAAGGATTTCTCAACCCGTGCCCTTTTACTTCGTCTAATTTCTCCCTCTTCAGCCTCAGGTCGTTCATGTTGACTATCATGAACTATGTCATCAATTTGTGTTGATGAACTTGCACCTCCATCATCAAACCGCGATGATGTAGATGCATGTGTTTGTCCTCGCATTGGAAACACATTTTCAAAATATGAAGCATTCCTCGGCCTTATCTCCATGATAGTGTTCTTTTGTACATCGGGATTCTTGGACTCATGTACAAGAAATCGATGTGCATTACTGTTTTGAGCATATCCAATGAATATGCAATCAACAGTTTTGGGTCCTAGTTTTTGAGCTTTAGGCGGTGGTACAATCACCTTAGCTAGGCACCCCCACACTTTGAGATACTTATATGATGGTTTTCTACCCATCCATAACTCATAAGGGGTTACATCCCTTTTCTTTGGTGGTATCTTATTTAAAAGATAATTTGCCGAGAGGATAGCTTCCCCCCACATGTCATGACTCATCCCAGAGCTTATCAACATGGCATTCATCATCTCTTTTAAAGTACGGTTTTTCCGTTCCGCAATGCCATTTGACTGTGGTGAGTAAGGTGCCGTACATTCATGTATTATACCACTTTTTGCACATAAATCGGCGAACGCTGCAACATATTCACCACCTCTATCGCTTCGTACAGCTTTAATTTTCTTGTTTAGTTGATTCTCAACTTCGTTTTTATACAAGATAAATTTGTTGATTGCCTCATCCTTACTTTTAAGTAAGTATACATAACAATATCTAGTGCAATCATCAATAAAAGTGATGAAATATTTGTTGCCACCTCTTGTTGGGTGTGCTTTTAAATCACATATGTCGGTGTGAATTAAACCAAGGGTTTCGGTTATTCTTTCAACCGGTTTAAATGATGATCTTGTAAGTTTTGCTTCAACGCATGTTTCACATTTAGAGTTTGTGTCAATATGGAATGTAGGTATGCATTTTAAATTTATTAAACGACGAATAGAATTATAATTTACATGTCCTAGTCTACCATGCCAAACATTTGAAAACTCAAGCATATAAATAGAAATAGTAGTCTTATTCATTTCACTTTTAATAACGGTTACATTCATCTTAAACATACCATTAAGGGCATAACCCTTCCCCACATACATTCCACGTTTAGTAAGGACAAACTTGTCCGACTCAAACACTAAACGAAAACCAAACTTATTAAGCAACCATCCCGAAACAAGATTCTTTCGAATCTCCGGGACATACAAGGTGTTGCTCAAGGTGAGTTCCTTCCCGGAAGTCATCTTCAAGATCACATTTCCTTCGCCTTTGATGTCGGCCGTAGCTTTGTTACCCATGTAAAGCTTTTCATCACCCTTAACCTCTTTAAAAGTGCTAAAGAGGGTCTTGTCACCACACACATGACGGGTAGCTCCCGTATCAATGAACCATCCATGTGGATTGTCTCCCACGAGGTTGACTTCTTCCACCATTGCTGATAGCTCGGTGATCATTGCCACTAACGGTTCACCGTCTTCATCCATCATATGCGCACGCTCACGCTTTGGTTGCTTGCATTGATTAGGACGGTGCCCCGTCTCATTACAATTATAGCAAATACCTTGGAAAGGAGGAGGTGGAGGTTTCTTTTTCACAACTCCTTTCTTTGGTCCAAGGTTCACCTTTGGTTTCCCAATTGGCTTTTTCCCTTTACCTTTATAACCCCTTGACGATTGCCCATGTTCAACCACATTTGCCTTTGCCATCGGTTCCACATGGATGCCTTTTTTAGCCATTTTGTTGTCTTCTTCAATTCGAAGACGAACAATAAGTTCATCCACAGTCATCTCCTTTTGTTTGAGCTTAAGATAATTCTTAAACTCTATCCAACTTGGAGGCAACTTTTCAATCATGGCTGCAACTTGGAAGGTGTCATTGAGAGGCATCCCCTCAGCATGAATTTCATGAAGTATAACTTGTAACTCTTGAATTTGGCTAATCACAGTCTTGTCATCAACCATTTTAAAATTCAAGAACCGAGCCATAATGAATTTCTTGCTACCGGCATCCTCGGTTTTATACTTCTTGTCTAAAGACTCCCATAATTCTTTGGCAGTCTTTATGTTGCAATACACGTTATACAATGAATCACAAAGACCATTCAAAACGTAGTTGCGACAGAGAAATTCCGAATGCTTCCAAGCATCAATGGCACTCAAGGCTTGAGCATCATCCCCTTCTTTAGGTAGGGGAGCAGTTTTTTCCAAGAACTGTGCTAAGTTCAAGGTGGTCAAATAGAAGAACATCTTCTGTTGCCATCTTTTGAAATGGACACCCGTAAACTTCTCGGGTTTTTCCGCATGGTTCGCCACAGTGGTCGCTCCCACCGTGGTTGCAGCTAAAGGGGCAGATAAAGAAGAACTCATAGCACTAGAAGACATGTTGTTTGCTGTTTTACAAAAACAGTTTAAGTTAGAACAATTTTTCAACAAATTTAAAATAACTACGAAAATTGAAAAGGTTTCAAACTATTTTCACAGTTCTATAAAATTCAACGAGAGATGTTCTAAGTCCAACTTTGAAGATCACTCGTGAATAATAAAATGAAAACAGTTATAACCACAACTAATGAAAAAAATATACAAACTATTTTCAGAATTCTATAGAACTCAACGAGAGATGTTCTAAGTCCAACTTTGAAGATCACTCGTGAGTAAGAAAACAAAAATAATTTAAAAAAAATAACACAGATTAATATATGAACGGTTTTTTTTTAATTTGTTTTAAGTTTGTAGGAACCGTTTATATAAAATAAAAGGTCAAACAATTTTATTAATATACTCAATACAAATGAACATAAAGAAATGATTATTAATCACTTTTACAATGATAATTTTAAAGAAATAGAAGAAGCAGAAATGTAAAAGCTGAGGATCGTGTTCAACACGGGGCCCTTAAAACAAATTCCGAGCCTCCCAAGAGAACTCAGTTTGTTTCCCAGGGTACAACAGCCGAAGCAGTTTGTACTGCCGGGATTGATCTAGAACCCGAACTTGTTTGTAGAAGAGAATCCAGAGAGACAGATAACCTGTTTTGCTGCAGGTTTCGAGATGTGTATTGGTGTGTCTTCATACTGAGGCACCCTCAGTATTTATAGTGGAATTCGAACTGTAACATCCACTCACAATTAATCCGAATCATAACTGCTCAGTTAATTCGTCATTAACAGTTGTCGGTTTCGGTCAACTTGTAACGGACACTGTTACGAATTGTGCACCCTGGTTAGGCTCACCTGACCAGACCCTCGAACCAACCTTCAAAAATACTAAGGCGGCTCTCAAGCGGCTCGCGGCGATGCGAGTGTGCGAAGTGCAAAGTGCGCCATCAAAGCGCCACATTGCGCCCACATGCCCACGCCGCGCGCGCGTGTGCGAGTGCGAGTGCGAGTTAAGGGTGCTTCGCACCCTTTGCGAATCCACTTACTGTGAAACCTTAGGAAATAATATAGACAAGAGGTTATAGAATATAAACCATTTTATATTCTCTCTTTCCTCCGATGTGGGACAACTTCCCACACTATTAATTCCTAATGTCATTAACCACATTAATTTTCATTCAACACATTAATTTATTGATTAATTATTAATAACCATATTAATATTATCAATAAATTTCCAACAATCCCCCACATGAATGAAAACACTTCTTCAAAAAATTCAGCAGTCAAGTGTTGCAGGATAGGTAGGTCTTCCCTTTGAACCTTCCTTTGTGATGTATACTTAGTCTCCTAGTGGTGTGTAGACACGATGTCTTTGAACATACCCTTTTTTATGTAGACGACAATATACAATCACACATCACTCTTCCTGGTTTGATCAACCCCTCATTGTCGTGTCCGTTAATGGTCATGGAACACTTTCCTGGTTCTGCGAGAGCTCTAGGATTTGCGCCTCCCCACAAATCCATTCGAAGCGACCCCACTTCTCTCTAACATAGGTGATTCGGTGAATCATTAAAAGCATCATAGTTATATTGATTCCCACGAATCATCTAACCTTAATATGCTTAACCTCACTTTGGTCACTTGTTCGGGGTACTCCCCCAGAGTGAATGGACTAGGAAGTTCGTCACTCCCTTTAGGTTTTAGGGTACTCCCCTATAGTGACTCCGTTGGTCATATGATTAAGTTGTCCTATTGAACCTAGATCTTGGGATCTCCAGTCAACTAGGTTAGGTTTCCCTCATATTCCCCTTTTTCACGGGCTTTAGTCCCATTCCTCTTGACAACTTATAAACTATTTCTGTGCTTAAGCCTTTTGTTAATGGGTCTGCAATGTTATCTTTCGACTTGACATGGTCAATCGTGATAACACCCGTTGATATTAGTTGTCGTATTGTGTTATGTCTACGCCTGATGTGCCTTGATTTGCCATTATACATTGAGCTTTTGGCTCTACCAATTGCCGACTCACTATCACAATGTATGCAAATAGCCGATAACGGCTTTGGCCATCTTGGAATGTCTTCCACAAATTGACGTAGCCATTCAGCCTCTTCTCCGGCTTTATCCAAAGCGATAGATTCCGATTCCATTGTGGATCTAGCTATAACAGTTTGCTTGGATGATCTCCAAGATATTGCTGCTCCACCAAGTAAGAACACATACCCACTTGTTGATTTGGAATCTTTTATATCCGATATCCAGTTTGCATCAGTATACCCTTCAATCACAGCTGGATGACGGGTATAATGCAATCCATAGTCTCTTGTGTATCTTATGTATCTAAGCACCCTCGTTATACTCTTCCAATGTTCTGAGCTTGGATTACTAGTATATCTGCTTAGCCTACTCACCGCGTATGCTAAGTCGGGTCTAGTACATGTCATTAGATACATTAGACTACCAATGATTCTTGAATACTCTAACTGAGCAACACCCTCGCCTCTATTTTTCTTTAGATGTTGGGTGGTATCAACCGGAGAACGTACTACACGCGTGTCTCCCGAGTTGAATTTTTCAAGAATCTTATCCACATAATGTGCTTGACTTAACACAAGACCATCTTGGGTTCGAATAATTTTCACTCCTAAAATTACATCCGCTAAACCCATGTCTTTCATATCAAATCTTCCTTTCAACATGTCCTTAGTAGATCTTATTATTTTATCATTACTCCCAATGATAAGCATATCATCTACATAAAGACATAAAATCACATAACCTCCTGGTGTATCTTTCACATATACACATTTGTCACACTCATTTATTTTGAAACCGTTGTCAATCATGACACGATCAAACTTTTGGTGCCACTGTTTTGGAGCTTGCTTTAAGCCATATAATGACTTGACCAATTTACATACATTACCCTCTTGACCATGGGCAGAGAAACCCTCAGGTTGCTCCATGTAAATCTCTTCTTCTAAATCGCCATTTAACAATGCGGTTTTGACATCCATTTGATGTACTTCCAAATTTCTTAATGCCGCAATAGCAAGAACCATTCGTATGGAGGTTATGCGAGTCACAGGTGAGTAAGTATCAAAATAGTCTAGACCTTCCTTTTGTCTAAAACCTTTGACTACTAGCCTTGCTTTGTATTTATCAATACTTCCATCGGCTTTCATCTTCTTTTAAATATCCAACGATATCCAAGCGGTTTACAACCAGGAGGAAGATCTACTAGCTCCCAAGTATGGTTGTGAAGAATTGAATCAATTTCATTCTTGATTGCCTCTTTCCATTGAGGTCCTTCCGAAGAAGATACCGCTTCACGATAGGTATTAGGCTCACCCTCAACCATATAACTTACGAAGTCTGGACCAAAGGATTTCTCAACCCGTGCCCTTTTACTTCGTCTAATTTCTCCCTCTTCAGCCTCAGGTCGTTCATGTTGACTATCATGAACTATGTCATCAATTTGTGTTGATGAACTTGCACCTCCATCATCAAACCGCGATGATGTAGATGCATGTGTTTGTCCTCGCATTGGAAACACATTTTCAAAATATGAAGCATTCCCCGGCCTTATCTCCATGATAGTGTTCTTTTGTACATCGGGATTCTTGGACTCATGTACAAGAAATCGATGTGCATTACTGTTTTGAGCATATCCAATGAATATGCAATAACAGTTTTGGGTCCTAGTTTTTGAGCTTTAGGCGGTGGTACAATCACCTTAGCTAGGCACCCCCACACTTTGAGATACTTATATGATGGTTTTCTACCCATCCATAACTCATAAGGGGTTACATCCCTTTTCTTTGGTGGTATCTTATTTAAAAGATAATTTGCCGAGAGGATAGCTTCCCCCCACATGTCATGACTCATCCCAGAGCTTATCAACATGGCATTCATCATCTCTTTTAAAGTACGGTTTTTCCGTTCCGCAATGCCATTTGACTGTGGTGAGTAAGGTGCCGTACATTCATGTATTATACCACTTTTTGCACATAAATCGGCGAACGGTGCAACATATTCACCACCTCTATCGCTTCGCACAGCTTTAATTTTCTTGTTTAGTTGATTCTCAACTTCGTTTTTATACAAGATAAATTTGTTGATTGCCTCATCCTTACTTTTAAGTAAGTATACATAACAATATCTAGTGCAATCATCAATAAAAGTGATGAAATATTTGTTGCCACCTCTTGTTGGGTGTGCTTTTAAATCACATATGTCGGTGTGAATTAAACCAAGGGTTTCGGTTATTCTTTCAACCGGTTTAAATGATGATCTTGTAAGTTTTGCTTCAACGCATGTTTCACATTTAGAGTTTGTGTCAATATGGAATGTAGGTATGCATTTTAAATTTATTAAACGACGAATAGAATTATAATTTACATGTCCTAGTCTACCATGCCAAACATTTGAAGACTCAAGCATATAAATAGAAATAGTAGTCTTATTCATTTCACTTTTAATAACGGTTACATTCATCTTAAACATACCATTAAGGGCATAACCCTTCCCCACATACATTCCACGTTTAGTAAGGACAAACTTGTCCGACTCAAACACTAAACGAAAACCAAACTTATTAAGCAACCTATCCCGAAACAAGATTCTTTCGAATCTCCGGGACATACAAGGTGTTGCTCAAGGTGAGTTCCTTCCCGGAAGTCATCTTCAAGATCACATTTCCTTCGCCTTTGATGTCGGCCGTAGCTTTGTTACCCATGTAAAGCTTTTCATCACCCTTAACCTCTTTAAAAGTGCTAAAGAGGGTCTTGTCACCACACACATGACGGGTAGCTCCCGTATCAATGAACCATCCATGTGGATTGTCTCCCACGAGGTTGACTTCTTCCACCATTGCTGATAGCTCGGTGATCATTGCCACTAACGGTTCACCGTCTTCATCCATCATATGCGCACGCTCACGCTTTGGTTGCTTGCATTGATTAGCACGGTGCCCCGTCTCATTACAATTGTAGCAAATACCTTGGAAAGGAGGAGGTGGAGGTTTCTTTTTCACAACTCCTTTCTTTGGTCCAAGGTTCACCTTTGGTTTCCCAATTGGCTTTTTCCCTTTACCTTTATAACCCCTTGACGATTGCCCATGTTCAACCACATTTGCCTTTGCCATCGGTTCCACACGGATGCCTTTTTGAGCCATTTTGTTGTCTTCTTCAATTCGAAGACGAACAATAAGTTCATCCACAGTCATCTCCTTTTGTTTGAGCTTAAGATAATTCTTAAACTCTATCCAACTTGGAGGCAACTTTTCAATCATGGCTGCAACTTGGAAGGTGTCATTGAGAGGCATCCCCTCAGCATGAATTTCATGAAGTATAACTTGTAACTCTTGAATTTGGCTAATCACAGTCTTGTCATCAACCATTTTAAAATTCAAGAACCGAGCCACAATGAATTTCTTGCTACCGGCATCCTCGGTTTTATACTTCTTGTCTAAAGACTCCCATAATTCTTTGGCAGTCTTTATGTTGCAATACACGTTATACAATGAATCACAAAGACCATTCAAAACGTAGTTGCGACAGAGAAATTCCGAATGCTTCCAAGCATCAATGGCACTCAAGGCTTGAGCATCATCCCCTTCTTTAGGTAGGGGAGCAGTTTTTTCCAAGAACTGTGCTAAGTTCAAGGTGGTCAAATAGAAGAACATCTTCTGTTGCCATCTTTTGAAATGGACACCCGTAAACTTCTCGGGTTTTTCCGCATGGTTCGCCACAGTGGTCGCTCCCACCGTGGTTGCAGCTAAAGGGGCAGATAAAGAAGAACTCATAGCACTAGAAGACATGTTGTTTGCTGTTTTACAAAAACAGTTTAAGTTAGAACAATTTTCAACAAATTTAAAATAACTACGAAAATTGAAAAGGTTTCAAACTATTTTCACAGTTCTATAAAATTCAACGAGAGATGTTCTAAGTCCAACTTTGAAGATCACTCGTGAATAATAAAATGAAAACAGTTATAACCACAACTAATGAAAAAAATATATAAACTATTTTCAGAATTCTATAGAACTCAACGAGAGATGTTCTAAGTCCAACTTTGAAGATCACTCGTGAGTAAGAAAACGAAAATAATTTAAAAAAATAACACAGATTAATATATGAACGGTTTTTTTTTCAAATTTGTTTTAAGTTTGTAGGAACCGTTATATAAAATAAAAGGTCAAACAATTTTATTAATATACTCAATACAAATGAACATAAAGAAATGATTATTAATCACTTTTACAATGATAATTTTTAAAGAAATAGAAGAAGCAGAAATGTAAAAGCTGAGGATCGTGTTCAACACGGGGCCCTTAAAACAAATTCCGAGCCTCCCAAGAGAACTCAGTTTGTTTCCCAGGGTACAACAGCCGAAGCAGTTTGTACTGCCGGGATTGATCTAGAACCCGAACTTGTTTGTAGAAGAGAATCCAGAGAGACAGATAACCTGTTTTGCTGCAGGTTTCGAGATGTGTATTGGTGTGTCTTCATACTGAGGCACCCTCAGTATTTATAGTGGAATTCGAACTGTAACATCCACTCACAATTAATCCGAATCATAACTGCTCAGTTAATTCGTCATTAACAGTTGTCGGTTTCGGTCAACTTGTAACGGACACTGTTACGAATTGTGCACCCTGGTTAGGCTCACCTGACCAGACCCTCGAACCAACCTTCAAAAATACTAAGGCGGCTCTCAAGCGGCTCGCGGCGATGCGAGGGTGCGAAGTGCAAAGTGCGCCATCAAAGCGCCACATTGCGCCCACATGCCCACGCCGCGCGCGCGTGTGCGAGTGCGAGTGCGAGTTAAGGGTGCTTCGCACCCTTTACGAATCCACTTAGTGTGAAACCTTAGGAAATAATATAGACAAGAGGTTATAGAATATAAACCATTTTATATTCTCTCTTTCCTCCGATGTGGGACAACTTCCCACACTATTAATTCCTAATGTCATTAACCACATTAATTTTCATTCAACACATTAATTTATTGATTAATTATTAATAACCATATTAATATTATCAATAAATTTCCAACAATCCCCCACATGAATGAAAACACTTCTTCAAAAAATTCAGCAGTCAAGTGTTGCAGGATAGGTAGGTCTTCCCTTTGAACCTTCCTTTGTGATGTATACTTAGTCTCCTAGTGGTGTGTAGACACGATGTCTTTGAACATACCCTTTTTTTATGTAGACGACAATATACAATCACACATCACTCTTCCTGGTTTGATCAACCCCTCATTGTCGTGTCCGTTAATGGTCATGGAACACTTTCCTGGTTCTGCGAGAGCTCTAGGATTTGCGCCTCCCCACAAATCCATTCGAAGCGACCCCATTTCTCTCTAACATAGGTGATTCGGTGAATCATTAAAAGCATCATAGTTATATTGATTCCCACGAATCATCTAACCTTAATATGCTTAACCTCACTTTGGTCACTTGTTCGGGGTACTCCCCCAGAGTGAATGGACTAGGAAGTTCGTCACTCCCTTTAGGTTTTAGGGTACTCCCCTATAGTGACTCCGTTGGTCATATGATTAAGTTGTCCTATTGAACCTAGATCTTGGGATCTCCAGTCAACTAGGCTAGGTTTCCCTCATATTCCCCTTTTTCACGGGCTTTAGTCCCATTCCTCTTGACAACTTATAAACTATTTCTGTGCTTAAGCCTTTTGTTAACGGGTCTGCAATGTTATCTTTCGACTTGACATGGTCAATCGTGATAACACCCGTTGATATTAGTTGTCGTATTGTGTTATGTCTACGCCTGATGTGCCTTGATTTGCCATTATACATTGAGCTTTTGGCTCTACCAATTGCCGATTCACTATCACAATGTATGCAAATAGCCGATAACGGCTTTGGCCATCTTGGAATGTCTTCCACAAATTGACGTAGCCATTCAGCCTCTTCTCCGGCTTTATCCAAAGCGATAAATTCCGATTCCATTGTGGATCTAGCTATAACAGTTTGCTTGGATGATCTCCAAGATATTGCTGCTCCACCAAGTAAGAACACATACCCACTTGTTGATTTGGAATCTTTTATATCCGATATCCAGTTTGCATCAGTATACCCTTCAATCACAGCTGGATGACGGGTATAATGCAATCCATAATCTCTTGTGTATCTTATGTATCTAAGCACCCTCGTTATACTCTTCCAATGTTCTGAGCTTGGATTACTAGTATATCTGCTTAGCCTACTCACCGCGTATGCTAAGTCGGGTCTAGTACATGTCATTAGATACATTAGACTACCAATGATTCTTGAATACTCTAACTGAGCAACACCCTCGCCTCTATTTTTCTTTAGATGTTGGGTGGTATCAACCGGAGAACGTACTACACGCGTGTCTCCCGAGTTGAATTTTCAAGAATCTTATCCACATAATGTGCTTGACTTAACACAAGACCATCTTGGGTTCGAATAATTTTCACTCCTAAATTACATCCGCTAAACCCATGTCTTTCATATCAAATCTTCCTTTCAACATGTCCTTAGTAGATCTTATTATTTTATCATTACTCCCAATGATAAGCATATCATCTACATAAAGACATAAAATCACATAACCTCCTGGTGTATCTTTCACATATACACATTTGTCACACTCATTTATTTTGAAACCGTTGTCAATCATGACACGATCAAACTTTTGGTGCCACTGTTTTGGAGCTTGCTTTAAGCCATATAATGACTTGACCAATTTACATACTTTACCCTCTTGACCATGGGCAGAGAAACCCTCAGGTTGCTCCATGTAAATCTCTTCTTCTAAATCGCCATTTAGAAATGCGGTTTTGACATCCATTTGATGTACTTCCAAATTTCTTAATGCCGCAATAGCAAGAACCATTCGTATGGAGGTTATGCGAGTCACAGGTGAGTAAGTATCAAAATAGTCTAGACCTTCCTTTTGTCTAAAACCTTTAACTACTAGCCTTGCTTTGTATTTATCAATACTTCCATCGGCTTTCATCTTCTTTTTAAATATCCAACGATATCCAAGCGGTTTACAACCAGGAGGAAGATCTACTAGCTCCCAAGTATGGTTGTGAAGAATTGAATCAATTTCATTCTTGATTGCCTCTTTCCATTGAGGTCCTTCCGAAGAAGATACCGCTTCACGATAGGTATTAGGCTCACCCTCAACCATATAACTTACGAAGTCTGGACCAAAGGATTTCTCAACCCGTGCCCTTTTACTTCGTCTAATTTCTCCCTCTTCAGCCTCAGGTCGTTCATGTTGACTATCATGAACTATGTCATCATTTGTGTTGATGAACTTGCACCT
Organism: Flaveria linearis; assembly: GCA_024085815.1. NCBI lineage: Eukaryota > Viridiplantae > Streptophyta > Magnoliopsida > Asterales > Asteraceae > Flaveria > Flaveria linearis. The sequence goes on along the minus strand of JABSNV010001142.1, from coordinate 240,308 downwards.
CCATCATCAAACCGCGATGATGTAGATGCATGTGTTTGTCCTCGCATTGGAAACACATTTTCAAAATATGAAGCATTCCCCGGCCTTATCTCCATGATAGTGTTCTTTTGTACATCGGGATTCTTGGACTCATGTACAAGAAATCGATGTGCATTACTGTTTTGAGCATATCCAATGAATATGCAATCAACAGTTTGGGTCCTAGTTTTTGAGCTTTAGGCGGTGGTACAATCACCTTAGCTAGGCACCCCCACACTTTGAGATACTTATATGATGGTTTTCTACCCATCCATAACTCATAAGGGGTTACATCCCTTTTCTTTGGTGGTATCTTATTTAAAAGATAATTTGCCGAGAGGATAGCTTCCCCCACATGTCATGACTCATCCCAGAGCTTATCAACATGGCATTCATCATCTCTTTTAAAGTACGGTTTTTCCGTTCCGCAATGCCATTTGACTGTGGTGAGTAAGGTGCCGTACATTCATGTATTATACCACTTTTTGCACATAAATCAGCGAACGCTGCAACATATTCACCACCTCTATCGCTTCGTACAGCTTTAATTTTCTTGTTTAGTTGATTCTCAACTTCGTTTTTATACAAGATAAATTTGTTGATTGCCTCATCCTTACTTTTAAGTAAGTATACATAACAATATCTAGTGCAATCATCAATAAAAGTGATGAAATATTTGTTGCCACCTCTTGTTGGGTGTGCTTTTAAATCACATATGTCGGTGTGAATTAAACCAAGGGTTTCGGTTATTCTTTCAACCGGTTTAAATGATGATCTTGTAAGTTTTGCTTCAACGCATGTTTCACATTTAGAGTTTGTGTCAATATGGAATGTAGGTATGCATTTTAAATTTATTAAACGACGAATAGAATTATAATTTACATGTCCTAGTCTACCATGCCAAACATTTGAAGACTCAAGCATATAAATAGAAATAGTAGTCTTATTCATTTCACTTTTAATAACGGTTACATTCATCTTAAACATACCATTAAGGGCATAACCCTTCCCCACATACATTCCACGTTTAGTAAGGACAAACTTGTCCGACTCAAACACTAAACGAAAACCAAACTTATTAAGCAACCATCCCGAAACAAGATTCTTTCGAATCTCCGGGACATACAAGGTGTTGCTCAAGGTGAGTTCCTTCCCGGAAGTCATCTTCAAGATCACATTTCCTTCGCCTTTGATGTCGGCCGTAGCTTTGTTACCCATGTAAAGCTTTTCATCACCCTTAACCTCTTTAAAAGTGCTAAAGAGGGTCTTGTCACCACACACATGACGGGTAGCTCCCGTATCAATGAACCATCCATGTGGATTGTCTCCCACGAGGTTGACTTCTTCCACCATTGCTGATAGCTCGGTGATCATTGCCACTAACGGTTCATCGTCTTCATCCATCATATGCGCACGCTCACGCTTTGGTTGCTTGCATTGATTAGCACGGTGCCCCGTCTCATTACAATTGTAGCAAATACCTTGGAAAGGAGGAGGTGGAGGTTTCTTTTTCACAAATCCTTTCTTTGGTCCAAGGTTCACCTTTGGTTTCCCAATTGGCTTTTTCCTTTTACCTTTATAACCCCTTGACGATTGCCCATGTTCAACCACATTTGCCTTTGCCATCGGTTCCACACGGATGCCTTTTTGAGCCATTTTGTTGTCTTCTTCAATTCGAAGACGAACAATAAGTTCATCCACAGTCATCTCCTTTTGTTTGAGCTTAAGATAATTCTTAAACTCTATCCAACTTGGAGGCAACTTTTCAATCATGGCTGCAACTTGGAAGGTGTTATTGAGAGGCATCCCCTCAGCATGAATTTCATGAAGTATAACATGTAACTCTTGAATTTGTCTAATCACAGTCTTGTCATCAACCATTTTAAAATTCAAGAACCGAGCCACAATGAATTTCTTGCTACCGGCATCCTCGGTTTTATACTTGTTGTCTAAAGACTCCCATAATTCTTTGGCAGTCTTTATGTTGCAATACACGTTATACAATGAATCACAAAGACCATTCAAAACGTAGTTGCGACAGAGAAATTCCGAATGCTTCCAAGCATCAATGGCACTCAAGGCTTGAGCATCATCCCCTTCTTTAGGTAGGGGAGCAGTTTTTTCCAAGAACTGTGCTAAGTTCAAGGTGGTCAAATAGAAGAACATCTTCTGTTGCCATCTTTTGAAATGGACACCCGTAAACTTCTCGGGTTTTTCCGCATGGTTCGCCACAGTGGTCGCTCCCACCGTGGTTGCAGCTAAAGGGGCAGATAAAGAAGAACTCATAGCACTAGAAGACATGTTGTTTGCTGTTTTACAAAAACAGTTTAAGTTAGAACAATTTTTCAACAAATTTAAAATAACTACGAAAATTGAAAAGGTTTCAAACTATTTTCACAGTTCTATAAAATTCAACGAGAGATGTTCTAAGTCCAACTTTGAAGATCACTCGTGAATAATAAAATGAAAACAGTTATAACCACAACTAATGAAAAAAATATATAAACTATTTTCAGAATTCTATAGAACTCAACGAGAGATGTTCTAAGTCCAACTTTGAAGATCACTCGTGAGTAAGAAAATGAAAATAATTTAAAAAAAATAACACAGATTAATATATGAACGGTTTTTTTTTTAAATTTGTTTTAAGTTTGTAGGAACCGTTTATATAAATAAAAGGTCAAACAATTTTATTAATATACTCAATACAAATGAACATAAAGAAATAATTATTAATCACTTTTACAATGATAATTTTTAAAGAAATAGAAGAAGCAGAAATGTAAAAGCTGAGGATCGTGTTCAACACGGGGCCCTTAAAACAAATTCCGAGCCTCCCAAGAGAACTCAGTTTGTTTCCCAGGGTACAACAGCCGAAGCAGTTTGTACTGCCGGGATTGATCTAGAACCCGAACTTGTTTGTAGAAGAGAATCCAGAGAGACAGATAACCTGTTTTGCTGTAGGTTTCGAGATGTGTATTGGTGTGTCTTCATACTGAGGCACCCTCAGTATTTATAGTGGAATTCGAACTGTAACATCCACTCACAATTAATCCGAATCATAACTGCTCAGTTAATTCATCATTAACAGTTGTCGGTTTCGGTCAACTTGTAACGGACACTGTTACGAATTGTGCACCCTGGTTGGGCTCACCTGACCAGACCCTCGAACCAACCTTCAAAAATACTAAGGCGGCTCTCAAGCGGCTCGCGGCGATGCGAGTGTGCAAAGTGCAAAGTGCGCCATCAAAGCGCCACATTGCGCCCACATGCCCACGCCGCGCGCGCGAGCGCGAGGGCGAGTGCGAGTTAAGGGTGCTTCGCACCCTTTGCGAATCCACTTAGTGTGAAACCTTAGGAAATAATATAGACAAGAGGTTATAGAATATAAACCATTTTATATTCTCTCTTTCCTCCGATGTGGGACAACTTCCCACACTATTAATTCCTAATGTCATTAACCACATTAATTTTCATTCAACACATTAATTTATTGATTAATTATTAATAACCATATTAATATTATCAATAAATTTCCAACACGCTCTTTTTTTACCTCAAAGGCGTAATCTAAATTGTTTAAGTTACAACTTGCATGTTGCGACAGAAATGGTGTATCACAAAAAATTTTAATGTCAAAAGACAAAAATAAGGATGTTGATTCCTCACGCATTATGATTTGCTTTACGTATTGTGGTGTAAACAGGTTTCAATTGTCATAAACTTACGTTGATAAAATTCAAAGTTTTAAATAAAAAATGAAAGCACTTTGTAAATTCATATTAAAACACCAAAAAAAATGGAAACCATTAAAGAAACCAGCAGCAAAATGAATTTTTAAGGTTGATAACATCAATATTAGAAATTAAAACTGTTATAAAATAGTTTATAAATACAAATATTTAAAAAAAGGCACAATAACCTACAAAATAAATTTATCAAATTCTCAGGTTTTGAACCCCAATTGAAAGCCTCAAAAAAAATATGACGTCTTAATTTAAGCCAAAGTCACATAATTTGTTTTATATTCACCCACTTAATATATGTGTAAAACAAAGTCTTGTAACACAATTTCATTGACCACCGATCTTGTTCTTAAGGTATTGTTTTTTATAAATTTTATTAAATTGCAACCTTATTTTTTATTTCTTCTTAAGGTATTGTTTTTTTATAAATTTTATTAAATTGCAACCTTATTTTTTATTTTCATTTATGTAACGCCTGAAAATTTCGAAATAAAGAGGGCAAAACGAAATTCTCGCGCGAATAGATAACTTCTCGCGCGAGAAGTTTGGGCGAAAAGTGTCCCGCGAACCCCCGCTGTCCCGCGAATGGTCGGATATTATTTTTTGTTATTCAGTTTGATGATAATACGAAGGTATGTTTCATGATGTTTCTTACTTGGTGTGATATATACTAATTAAGAATAAGTATTATATAATGAAGTGAAAGTTAATGATATAAAAAGTGAAACCTAATGAATAAACGAAAGTCTTGCAAGCAAAGTGAAAGAATGTTCACAACCGTGTGTTGTTAGCCCAACTATATGAGGCCTCTACTAGAAAACAATGGTTTTTGCTACGTAAAATTTGCTACGCATTTTTTTCTGTCGCAAATTGCTACGCATTTATGACAAATTTGCAACGAAATAAATGCTAACGTATTTTCCTATGAAATTGCTACACACCAAAAAAACCCTAATTTTTCTTACAAAATTTTGTCACAAATGTGTAGCAAAATCAATATTTTAAAATTCATTCAATATGTAAGAATAAAAATAATATAAAAATATTTATTAATTATAAATAATTTGTACTTTGTAACACAATTGCTACGCAGAACCTGAAACTCAAGTTTTTTTGCAAATGAGTTGCAAAATACTTTAAATAATAAACATTATAAAAATAAAATAATATCAATAACAAATAATAGAGTCATCTTGCTACGCACTTGCTGCGCGATATGTATTTTTCTAAAATCTATAAAAATACCTATTGCGTAGCGATTATGAAGCAAAATGACTTTTTTATTATTTAACAAATATTATTTTTGTGCAATAACAATTACAATTACTATTAATATTACTATTATTATACCTAGATATTATTAAGATTATTTTACCATATAAATAAGTTGTTCATGGTATTTGATATATAATATTATTATTGTTAAGAGTTGTTGTATAATTAAACGATTAGATGATAATAATAATAATAATAATAATAATAATAATAATAATAATAATATAATAATAATAATAATAATAATATAATTATTATTATTATTATTATTATTATTATTATTATTATTATTATTATTATTATTATTATTATTATTATTATTATTATTATTATTATTATTGATATGGTTATATGAAAATAACACCTATAGATATACGCATGCATGTACATATGGTAACGCGTATACATACTATGTACAAAAGCATATATATATATATATATATATATATATATATATATATATATATATATATATATATATATATGTCTAAACAATTGTATGCATGTGCATGTGTTTGTATATTTGTATGTGCTAAAGTGTGTGTATGTATACATGTTATGTATGTATGTATGTGTATATATTATGTATGTGTGTGTTGTTGGTGTATGTGGCTTAATTGGGTATATATAAACGCATAATGCTCAAATAGTTATATAATATGTGTTCTCTGCAACAAGTTGTGATGTGCACATGTATGTACGTAAACATATAACATACATAAGTTTGTGAATAAATGTATTGATTGTACACTGAAATTCTGCGAAAGATGAAGCAAATAATACAATGTTTTAAACACAAAAATGAAAAAAAAAACATATTGTATGAAATGTGTAACAAATGTGAAACAAATTGCTACACATTTGAGATAAAAAAAATTAATTACAGTAGCAAATTGTTTCATTTTTCCTATGCATTTCCCACAACCATATAAGATTTTTTTTTTCATTTTTCATCTGCCAAATGTTGTTTTTTGTTCCATATATCGCAAAACTTCATTATACATGAAGTACTTTTCTTTCACACAGTTATACATGTTAATATAAGTTTTAAACATGCATAATTACAACTATGTATATATGGCTTTGTGTATATGTTGAGACACATACACAAGCATACATATACCAACACTAATGAGGGAAGGAGTGGATATGGAGAAAAGCCTACGTAATCCCAAGAAAAACCAGGGCTGACCGAGAATGACATGCCCCCTTTTCCAAGTTGCTATAACCTTGTGAATATTCATCGTTTCACACCCCCACAAATTAAAAACTAAATAGACGAAATGAAGAAACAGAGAAAAACTTGCACCACAAAATATAAAACGGGGAAAACTAAGTGTAACCGGGGGAAATGAATAAGCTTATATAACGCAATTGTGTCACACGCGGGAAAACAGGGAAAATTGGACGGTTGTCGGTGACTTAATACATTCATGTGTATGTATGTCTGTATGTATATGGATGTTGACCTAATACATTCATGTGTATGTATGTCTGTATGTATATGGATGTTGGTATGTACTATTATTATTAATTCTATTATTATTAACTAATCAAATAATGATATTATTAATATATGTTTTATTATTATTACTATTATATATATATATATATATATATATATATATATGTCCACTATTTCTGTTTCTACCGTATGTATATTATTTTTCTATTATCACTTAGTTTAAGTTTTAAATAACAAGAGTTGACAATATGACTCAAATGAAGATTTAGAGTAGTTGGTAGGAGCGTTTGATTTGGAAATACATGTCTATGGTTCGAAACTCAATTGTAGCTCTTTTTTGTTTTTTTTTTCTGTGTTGAATTAAATTAATAATATAATAATAGGACATGATATTATATATATGTTAATTTGGAAACTGAATTGAACAATTATTATGTCTTTTGTTGTATTTGTTTATTGTTTGAAAAAACATATTTGGTCAAATATAATATGTTTCAATTGACGCTATAAAAAAGTTTCAACACAAATTTAGTTGGGAAACGAGTTGAGTTAAATATAATGTGTTTCATTCGACAATATAAAATACGTTTTGATGTAAATTTAACTCATAGACGAGTCGGGCGTTTTTGTAATATATACTCTATCACATCGCATACGACGTCAATACACGTGTTTTTATGTACGTTTTGAGTTACTCTACGTTTCGACATAAATTTGTTTTGAAAATAGTTGGGTCAAATATAACACATTATCATTCAATGGTAAAAAATCGAGTTACTCTATATTTTAACGTAAACATTCAATGGTAAAAAATCGAGTTACTCTACGTTTTGACGTAAATTTAGTTGGAAAATGAGTTGGCTGATCGTAATCTACGTTTTGACGTAAATTTAGTTGGGACATACCACCAGACCTACGAATAGGAGAGGTGATAGCCTCGCAACATGTCAGATGTTTCCATATGGTCGCAACGATGGTGATGAAGATGATGATTTCTATGAGGATTATAGTGAGCATAATGATGGGGTTGACATAGATGCCTCTCTACATGAATCTCCACAATACTCTCCACGCGAATCCCCACGCGACTCTCCACGTGAATCTCCACATGACTCTCTACATGACTCTTATCTCAACTCTCAGCGTGATTCAAATTACGGAGAGGGTGCTCATGATGTACCTCAAAGACCACCTATCCTTCAACTTGGAGATAAGTATGCCTTTAATTATAGTGTTTTGATCTATTTTTTAATCATGTTATAAATGTACTTATTTGGTTAGATTGTTATATTGCAGGTTTGGATAAAACAAAGTTGTACAGACCATCACCGATATACTAAAGGAACATATTGAAGGACCCTGGGTCACATTTCCAGATGTTCCAAACAATGTGATGGCTAGAATGTTTAATAGATTTAGGGTAATATATCAATTGGTTATTTGTATCTTATATTTATATTTTTTAGTCTACATCTTTAACTCTAGTTTAACTTTTTTATAGACCCGTTGGAGTTGGGATCCGAGAAACGAGCAAGTGATTTATGAGGGATTTAAAAACGTGTTAAAGGAACGCTATAGAGACATTATGGGGAAATTAAGAGCTAAAGCTATTACGGCTGCAAGGAAAGCCGGACATGTTATCGAGGAAAAAGATCCTAGGCTGTTCAGTATAATTAGTGAGTTTCCACCTAGTCATATCCATGTTAACAAATGGCGCGATGTGTGTAAGGTAAGAGACTAAATATAATATTATTTTTGTAAATTTTACCATCTTATTTATATATGTGTGTGTTATTTTATTTTCTATAGATTTGGGGAAAAGATGATTGGGCAAAGAAGTCTGAGAGCGGGACTAAAAACCGCACGAGCGCCGATAGCACTGGCAAGAGATCTCGGCATACTGGCGGGTCTTTAGGATTTGATGAGCATCGAACTCGACTAGTAAGATAATTATATTATAACAATTATTCATTGTTTTTACTTTAATATTTATTAACAAAATTCTATTTCTATATAGAAAACTAAACTGGATAGAGAACCTAGTTTTAGAGAAGTCTTTCTCGAAACTCACCTCACAAAAGAGACCAAAGCAAGACTCAAGGCGGGAGAGCTTGAAATAAATAACTTGGAGGGGATGGATTTCTGTACAGGTCGAGCTAAAGAAATATATGTGAGTTATCATTACTGTTTTTATATAACTACTGTATTTGTATTTACAATAGTAACATTATATCTTATATTTAAACCCTTTGCTATAGTGTAGTTTTAGAAGTTTTATTTTGACCCCTAATGATTGAAATGCTTTATACTAATTCATGTTATTTTGAAAAATTCTGGGGGGAATACTTGAAAGATATGAAGGAGTTGCACGGACCAGAATTCACCGAGGATGACATTAAGGTCTGGAAGCGTGTGCAAACCGGAGGTAGTTCGTCTCGCGTATTCGGGATTGGATCTACAGATACAAATTACCTGATGACTGGAACCCCAACCTCATCTTTTAATGTTGGACCATCTCACGATAAGGTATTATGATAAGGTATTATATTTTGACCTTTCGTACTATTTGACTTTAATATAACCATTTGAATAACAAGCATATATCTTAATTGTATATTATAGTTGACTTTTCCTTTGTTGACTTTTTATAATTGGACCAAACGTGTTTGTTAGAATTATTTAATTACGGGACTTAGAAATTTTAGGTTCTTCCACTTGCATAGCTAACAAAACTTTTGACAAAACCCATCTGAAGTAATCATACCAATCTGTCGTGAATATGAAGTTTGACATTTTAGTTGTAACTATGTATTTATATTTAAAATTGGTTGTATTTTAGTTGAACTATAATTGTTCTATTTCCTTAAATGTTCTGCTAATATAACCATTAATAGTCTAGGATTAGATTCACTAAACACACCTTGATATGTTAAAAGCTAGTACATCAAATTTGTAATCCATTCTTATTTTTTATTCTGGAAGATATTGATATCTAATATCATATTGGTTAACTTGAGGTTGGAGCTAATTCTTGCTTTAATATATTTAGATGATCAAAATTTTAAATTATTATGTAAGGCCCTCCTTTTTCAGGGGGGACCTCACAGTTGGTCATTCACAGCAAAACATAGATTTAAAGCAATCATTTACTCATATATGTATAAATGACTATCGCAGCGGAAAATACGATAATTTCAATTCGTTACAATGTAGATAAGTTAAAAGATAAACATTGTCTTTAAACATCAAAATTATTCAAAAGTCCTCTTAAGTTCTTCTTTATCAGGGATGCCAGTCTTTAGGTGCCAAGAAGCTTCAATTTCCTTGCTCCCATCCCGTAGGCTCTAACTTTCACCTGTCAACTGATATGCATACAAAAGTCAGCTTCGCTGAGTGAATTCTAGGTTTACTCTGTTAAATAACTTTCTTAAAAAGTAATAGCTTTAGCGGTTAAAAATAATCATCATCTATCAAACATCTATACACACGGGCTATTTCTTTATCGATACTTTATCGTTTCTTGTTATTTATTACTCTTCTTTATCCGTCAATTCTCTATCACAATCGGTGCCTAGGCTCGCCTAGGACTTTACCGACACGCCAATTAAGGACTTACTGTCGTACCCGATCAGACCATTATTTTCATGCCAATTCAGGACTTACTGACCTGCCTGTTCGAGCATACTTTATCACTTTATCACTGGTGAGGGCACAACGAATGCAACCCTCCTTTATCAATTGCTTGCAAGGCTTTACTTTATCACTTTATTAAGGTACATGTTATGGGCCCAATAACAATTCTTTAAGTTTCACTTATATCTTTAGTTTTCACATACACTTAACACATAATAAGAAGCAAACTCTTAGTCTAAGCATTCACATTTCATCAATCATGGGAGATAAACTAGATAACTGACCCTCCGCGAGACAGCGGGGGTTCGGGGGCGGCAGCCCCTAGTGGGGTCCAAGGGGCAACACCCCTGGCTGGGCAAATGGCACATTTTACTTTAGAAAATTTTATTTTCTTGATAAAAGGTCTTAAAAACCGTTCCCATAAAGTATGTATTTTAGTATGCATATCACCCCAAAACATTGAAAACAGGTAAAGGAGGGGTCTAGAACTCACCTGAACTTGTCCAATAGCTTAGATTCTAAGTCACCTAAGCTATAGCCTGAATACTCTAGCTGCACGAAAGGTAATATGCAAAAACGTCATTTTCTTCATAGTTTCGCCAATAGTTTCGCTACAGCGAAACTGCAGTTTCGCTGCCAGTTTCGCTGGGCAGCACTTCTGCTAGTTTCGCTAGACAGATTCGCTACCTTGAGCGCCCAACTCTCATTGGAATTTCCTAGTTTCGCAAAGTCTATAGGTCAGTCTGGGTCTTAGCGAGATTACCGGTGAAACTGTAGTTTCGCCCGAGCGAAACTGTAGTTTCGCTGGAATTTCTCCTAGTCTCGTTGAACCAATGTGCAGTTTCGCTGGTTAAATGCTTAAATTCGCTGGATCGCGACCCAGTTTCGCTGGATGAACAGAAACTCAGATCCAGCCCGTTTTTAACCCAAAATCTTAACTTTTTACGTCCAAATCCTTAGTTTACCTTCCATGAAACCAAATCTAAGCTTTTTACACGTTTTCATACGTAAAAATTTGACCTTTATGCATTTCTTTGAACTTTTCAAAACCCCAAAACCCTAGAATCCGGGTTTGATCTACAGAAGGTCTTAGAGGTCGATTCTTACCTTGTTTTGTTGCTATTTACTTAGTTTTTGATGCTCCAAACACCCAGCTCTTCAATCCTTCAATCTTCCAAGCTCAAATCTTGAGTTCTTCCCACTTTCTCTCTATACTTTCTCTCTCTACGAAATTGGTGGTTAGGGTTTGAAATGGTGGAATGGATCTGATCATGCATGGTTTAAGGGCTGATTAGGGCCCTTAAACTCACCAAGCCTAGCCTATTAAGGCTAATTTTACCCATAGCCCACTAATTTACCCCTTTATTTCTTAAATTAACCCTTAAAAACCCATTATTATTAAATAGCCTGTTTCGGGAAATTCGGGGCGTTACATATTAACTGGTCATAACGGTTGAATCATGTTTTATATTCTACTCAAATTCAATTATGACATTTGTATATACATCCAAGTTGACCCCTTTTGTTACATTGTTAGAAGACTTAATGGATGATTCAATTTATCTTTAGTTTATTTATATAAGTTTTTACTATTATTTTAGATCCTAGCTTTGGAAAATCAAATTTAAGATTCTGAGATTCGATTTAAAGCTCTTGAAGCTCGGCTTCAAGCTCAATGTGAAGCTGATAGGAAAGCATTCGAGGACGCACTACAAGCTCAACGTGAAGCTGACAGGAAATGCAAGGAGGACGAGAGGCAAGCGATGCAAAAGAACTTCGAAGATTTTATGAAAAGTTATCAACCTCATACTAATTAGTAGTAACTGTTAGATGTTATTTTAGATACTAGTTATGTGTTACAATATTTAACTTTGATTGTAGTGTTTGATTTTCTTTTTCTAATTTAGGTTATTTGATTTGTGGTTCTGCTGGTTTTGTTATTATTTTTTTAGCAGGCTTGTTAATATTATTAGCAAACGATATGGATTTTTCTATTTTATTAATTATTATATTTTTAACAAATTGCGTAGCAAATGTGTCTCAAAAAATGCGTCACAAGTATGTAGCAAAGAGTAATTCAATGATGTGTTGCAATTGCGTTGAAAGTTTAAAATTTCAATTAAAAATATGTGTTGTCACAAATGCGTAGCAAAGTAAAAATAACTAATTAAAATATAGTAAATAATAATAATTAAGGGTGTGCGTAGCAAATGTGTAGCAAAATTCTAACGCCAATTTTGTGTCACAAATTCGTCGCAACACGCGTAGCAAATGCGTCACAAATGATTTTGCGACGAGGGTTTTTGCTACACAATATGTGCGTCGTAAATGCATCGAAAATGGCTGTTTGCAACGTATGAGCGACGCAAAAATGCTTAGCAAATTACCCAATTTTCTAGTAAAGCTCGCCTATGAATACAGGGGTCTAATCCATGAGATTGACTGAAAGTACGAAAAGGGACCCTTGTCGATTGCCCCGGTATTGGAGTCAGCTTCGTGCACAATGTTAGGGGTCTATTTATGAGGTTCGGCCCAGTACCAGTTTCGTGCATAATGTTTAGGGTATAGCATATGACATTGGTCTAGATGAAAGTGAAAGATAACAATGAAAGTTCGAAATATGCGAAATGAACGAAACAAATGATAAGAAATAAATATGATGATATGTATGTAATGATGAATGATCACACACTAAATGTAAATATTTGGAATGTATAAAAAAGTATTTTATTATAAAAGTAGAACTCACTCAGCGTAGCTGACTTTGTGTACATAATAGTTGGTAGTCAATTGCAGCTGAGGAATGCAGGTATGGATGAGATAGCTAAATGATCCGAGTCCGGCATTCTAGATTTTAAGACAATGATTGAAATTGTCAAGTTTTTGTGATACAAGTAAAAGAGCAATGTTTTGTCATGGATTTTCAATTTATGTATGAAAAGTTTAACTTTCGCTGCAAATGCCATGTTTTAAATGTTTTATGCTATGATTGACCAACTGTAAGTGTTCCGGGAACGTGGTCTTACAATTTAAATATACTTACTATATTCTTTTATTTTTTTTCTTTATTATCTTTACCAAACACATTTAACACTTTGGCTCACTCATATTTTCCTGCTTTTCTTATGTTTTATTCATATATAACCTTTTAATATATTATATTTTATAGAATCACGTCCATCTGGTTACGACGTGCTTATTTTTATCTATATTTTAATGTAAATTTTATTTTAAACTGAGTTATAATAGTTTGAAGTCAACAAAAGAGGATGTAGAAGATGTCAAAGCTTATTTAATGTTTTGTATTATTATGATTTTTTTCCTCTTACACCTTTAAAATTTAATGATTTATAAAATTATATATTTATAGTTATGCCATGCTTATATTTATCAAAATTTCAACATGAATATTTTCACTTGATGAATGTTAATTTCCAAATCATCAAGCATCTTACGAATTTTTAACACCCTCATCACACACTAAGGTCTTATCCACTGGTTTTGTTATTAAATCAAAGTTTTAGATGGTCTAAATATATATTGCTCTTAATAGATTCAAATCGAGTTTGTGTCAGTGATGATTATATTATTAAATTAGCTATTTGAATAAAAGTTGAAGTTGAAAATGTTATCACTAAAATTGTTGGTATTTGCTAATAAGTTATATTAAAAGTATCATTTTTCAATATAAAAACTTAACTTACAAACACAAAATTAACAACCATGTGCCCATCCCCATCTCCATCCTCACACACAAACACCCTCACACTCTCTCTCCCCTAAATTCATAGGGTTTTTTTATTCAACTTTTGAATTGAATGTTAGGGGCTGTTTGGTTGGGTCTGACCCAGCATGGTCAGACGTGAGCATCTGACTCGGTCAGACCTGGGATGTTTGGATACTTACCTGTTACCGGAGATCGCGTCTGACCGGAGCTCCTACCCGGTCAGATGTTGCCCATAGTCTGACCCGTGGTCAGATGTGAAGGTGGCGTTGACGAGGGTGGCGAGGGTGGCTCTGTAAACGAGGCTGAAGCTTCCGTCGCCGACGATCAGCTCCGGCGAGAAGTTGCGGGTGGCGTTGACGAGGTCAACCATCTGGATCTCGTTCAGCGATGAGTCGATGAGTTGACTTTCGGAGACGCTGAAGAAGGAGGCTGACGTGGGGTGATCAGGGGTGGGTGTGGTGCGGCGGCGGGGTGGTGGGTGGCGGCGGCGTTGGCGTTTGGCGGTGGTGCGGCATATGAGGATGATGAAGGTGAAGATGAGGGATATGAGGATGAAAGTAGCTATGGCGGAGATGATGGCTTGGAGGGTGGGATCCATGGTGGATTTGGGGGTTTAACAGAGAGAGACGAAAGTGAGAGAGAGAGACGAAAGTGAGAGATGGTTGTGGTGTTTGTGGATGATGATGATGATTGTGGTTGTGGTTGTGGTGAGTGGGTTTTTATTTTAAAAACTTTCCTTTTTACAACCAAACACAATTATTCATTCAGACCTTTTACTGGTTCAGACCTCTTACTGGTTCAGACCCTCTTATTCATTTAGCACTTATTCAATCAGATTTTGCCAAACAGCCCCTTAGTTTGACTTTTTTATAATTTTAAAAGCACAAAAAATACATTAAAGCATGACCCAAATGATAGAGGATCGTCACCGGAAGTAGTTATCTTCGGAATTTAAATCTTTTAATCCTCCGGGAAATTTCTAAATACATCCGATTACAATGCAACTTAGAACACTCTTGAACTCAATCTCTATTAATATTAAATTAATTGTAAAGATTTCTTAACAATGAATCTAGAAGTTTAGCATAACGAAAGAAACTGAAATTTTATATTTTCAATCTACTCATAATTATAATTTTGGTCTTAAAATATGAGGTACAAGCTGTTGTCACCAAAGTTTCAATACGCCTAAATTTACTATTAATAAAAGATTTATTGAAGTTTAATACTCCGTAAAGAAATAAATTTAAAAGGATATGTGTAACACCAAACTTTTGGGAATAACTATAAATATATAAAGATGAGGGAAATAAAGTGTGAGGGTGTAAGAATTAAGTTACCTAAATTTAGAGAGGAAGTTTTAGGAATTAAAACTCAAATTTCCCCGTCACAAGTCAGATGTCTTGGCAAGAGTTGGGATACCCCAAAATTATTAATTAACATCTTAGATTTCTATACGGTTGCATACGCGTCCTAAACCCTAAACCCTAAACCCTATACAAGGCGTATAACCTATATTAACAGCCATCTAAATTTTTCCTCTTAGTCAGTGTCGAACTTTGCTATACGCGTCGTATAGCCTTATATGTATCGTATAGTGGGTCATATAGCTCTTAGACACCCCCCCCCCAATTTTCCTCGTTTTTAGTGTTTTCGACCTTATACGTTACGTATAGTGCTATGCGAGGCGTATAGGGTGTGTCGATTTATAATATAAGATGTCTGTAATTGATCAAGTACATTCAAATTTAGTTAAAATTTAACTCGGTTTGATTTACATTTCGTTGATTATTACGTATTGCATGGAGATTTGATTATTGTATCAATTTAGTTTAGTATTTGTGTGCGAGGTCAATCGATCAAAAAGGAAGGGTTGTTAAAAATTATAAAATTAGTCTTCAATACTGGTCGAATAATCAAGAGTCAAGTTTTTTAATAATGTTAAAATGGTTCGGTTTTAGGTGTAAATAAGTTGAAAGGTTAAATTTAGCATTGTGTTGAGCTGTAAAGAAGCTTATGTGAGGATTGGCTAAAGCTTACTTTATGAGACAACCTTGATTTTCTAGACTTTTTAACTCTATCATACAACACGCTCAACCTTTCTTATCGTCGTCTTCCACGTTCATTTGCAAAGTTTTTTTGATGATTTTTGTATGTTCTATCATGTACATATTAAAGTATCAGGTTAGAATTGTTTCTCTTAAATTTGGTAGAACTTCTTCTTCTATTGTTGTAACGTTTGATTTAAGGTGACCGCTCGCTGAGTCGCTCTAGATGGCGACAAAGTGACTTATTTCTCTCTGTCTTTGTCATTTTCTAAATTACCTATTCATTCTTTATTTTCTTTATCTTCCGTTCAAACTCTCTAAAAACACACACCTCAAAGACGGCTGATTTCTCTCTAATCTTCCATTAGAAATTGGATTCAAGCATACTTAAGTGGAATCTAAGAGTTTTAAGGCTTTCATAAGTAACCTACACTCTGAACCAAACTCTTATGATAGAATATATCTAATGTATTGATAGAAATATCTTTAGAAAAATTGAATTTCAATATTCTAAACTATTTACGGTTGATAAATATTAATCTCAATCAATGATTTAAGCGATACTAATCTTATCTTTTGATTTTGTCATCAATAACAGTCTCAGTATAACTGTTCGTTAACTTCTTTAGTTTTTTTAGGATGTGGCACGTGACATTTATTGTGACGTGCGTGTGACAAAATAAAAAAATTATAAATATATCTAATGTATTGATAGAATTATCTTTAAAAATTGAATTTCAATATTTTAAACTATTTACTGTTGATAAATATTAATCTCAACTAGGTTTTTTTCCATTTGCGCGCGTTGCGCGCGTGATTACCGATTCAAAACAATTTGAAACTCAAGGCTCAGGCCCAAAAAGAATGTTCGATTACGGCTGCTAACCATAATTGGCAGCCACGCCTCAGCAACCGATAACGCCCTCGAGAAAAGTAGATTGCATAGCCACGATTATCAACCACACATTTCACACGATTTGGATCAAAAGCGTCTTCAGGTTTTAAAGATGTTTTCAAGTTTTCAACGACACATATTAAAATGACAGTTCACAAAAATTTGATCACAATGTGGTACCTGAAGAGCTTTGACAATCCCATCAATTATTTCAGGTTCAATAAGCGGTTCATCTCCTTGAATATTAACAACAATATCATACTTTTTATTGAGCTTTTGAAGTGCTTCACTACACCTCTCAGCACCTAAAACCAACACACACAAATAGTATTTTCTGTTTAAGTAACAATATAGATGATTAGAACTAATAATAAAGAAATAAGCATAATCTCATACCATTTCTACATGATTCTGCACTCATGATCACATTTGCACCAAATCCTCGACAGCATTCTGCAATCTTTTCATCATCCGTTGCCACAACTACAACATGAATAACGTTAGATTTAGCTACCGAAATCAAATATCATTCGCATTATCGCATGCAAAGCTCAAGAACAACATCTATACCTAAGTATTGAAGGATTTATCAACACATAGTTTCCTCCATTTATGTTAATTTCATGAAAAAAAATAAAGATGGTTTCTTAAGTGAAAATAAGACTCTCCATTTATGTTAAAGAAAGAGGTAAATAATTGATTTTGTTTCACCTTTTAAAATTCCCCTTTCTTGCACCTGATATGTAGTTGATTATCCAAAACCTACTATTTGACTGTGAATAAAACTAAAACAGGATCTGTTAAGCATTTATGGCTGATTATCCTGACACAATCAATTCCAAAATGCATGTCCAAATACCACCATAAAAGAGATTTACCTTTCCAGCATCCTGCAAACATTGGGATCCAGATGAGTTTTTATCATTGACCGTACCAGCAAGACTTGCAAGGTTTCTCAAAAGATGAGAGAGCAGATCTTGATCTTTGTTCTGCTCGGAACCTGAGGTGCTATTAGCTGCAATTCACAAAAAGAACGTTCAGTTATATATAATAAAAAAACTCATCTTTAATGTGCAACCATTTAAAAACTCATGATTGGTTCATTTATTTTAAATTTATAAATTAAATGCTTACATTGTACATTGGAGAGTATCCTCAAAAGGCTTACAAGCAAATAACTACAGCTGCGTTCATCATTTAATGACACCCCATTTGTTGGGTTTTCTGGATGTGTCTTTCTTCTCCTTCTATTATGTCCTGCTAAACGCCTTCGACAACTTCTTTTTCCTTCATCAAACTCTTCAAGACAATGAAACCTGCCCAAATATAATACGACCACCAATTTAAATCATAGATGATACCACACAAGCATTTAATCTAAATTATAATTAACAGTTTCCACAACTCACCTGCTGCACTGTTGACAAAACCTTTGCATCACATTCCCGATCAATGCTTTGGTAGCCTTTGAATGCAAATTACAAACCTTTTCGCGGCGGGGTTGAATCGATACTTAGAAAACTCGATAACAGGCTCGGAAATTCTAGTTTGTTATGGCTGCAAACTAACCGTTTACCACGCCAAAACAAAAATATCAAAGGGCATTCGTTTATCGTCATCGCCTATCATCCATATTTATACAAAAAGTCAATCCTAACAGTTATGAAACAACAAATAATTTCAAACAAAATGTAAGAAATCGGATCTGGGTAAGATGACCTTAGATGATTTTGTGTTCATCGTCATCGACACATCTAGACCATCGTTAAGCAATACATAAGTGTCACCATCATCGTTAGAACAATCAACCCCAAAAAAGATGGCTAACACACCATCAAAAAATAGATAACCGTCACCATCATCCGAAGAACAGAATAGAATAAATCCGAGCCAAAATCTCTTAGATGAGAAAACCCTAACCGTCACAGATCAAACGCCGTGACCATACAACGTCTCAGATGAGGAACACATCATCATCATCGACTAATAATTCAACTTTGTGTCTAGAAACAGGCTAGGGTTTCTAATCAGAAACTTCTCAAGTAAACATCTCAAGATAAAACCCATAAACATCAAATCCATGTCTCAAGTAATCAGATACAGGCGGAGACCACAGAGG
Organism: Flaveria linearis; assembly: GCA_024085815.1. Lineage (NCBI taxonomy): Eukaryota > Viridiplantae > Streptophyta > Magnoliopsida > Asterales > Asteraceae > Flaveria > Flaveria linearis. The sequence continues at coordinate 221,382 of JABSNV010001142.1, read as the reverse complement.
CTTTGGCCTTGCCGGAAACAGGGGGCAAACACACAACGTGGCTCAGATCTCATTAACAGACCGATGTGGCTGCAACACAGGTTGCAAGAGAAAAACATCTCACTTGCCATCCTCGTTTATGCCACGCCAAGCAACGACCCATATCACAGTCATCATAGCCAAAGAAACATAAGCAACATTAATCGGATCTCGAGCGATGTAGGGTTTCAGAGCAAACCTACACATTCATCAAGCCAAAAACTTAGGGCTCATATTAGAAGCCCTAATCACAGAAAACAAAAACACTGTCGGCAAACCATTGTCACCTAGGGTTTGCAAAACAGAGCAGGGAAAACCACTCTGTACACAAATCCAGTAGCAACGGCCGAGCGAGTTGACCGGAGAGTACAAAGGTCCATATATAAGACAGAGCAACATACACGACAACTCCAGCCGACGATGGCTAGGGTTCAACGGTAGGTCACACCCATCGGCCATGCAAAGAGCCCCAATCAAGAACACTAACAGCCAATAGGCAAAACACCATAATATAGAGAAATCTATAAACCCTAAAAGGGTATCGGAGAGACATAGAGATGAGGGAGCAACAGAGGCGGTGGAACCCTAAAAGGGTATCGGTGAGACATAGAGATGAGGGAGCAACAGAGGCGGTGGCACGACCACCATAGCACCGTCAATAGCTAGAAGACCGACACCTGCTCCACCTCAACCACATAGGGGAGGCAGAGCGGCAACAACCTCCATGGCCACCGCAACAGTCAAAATCCCTGCGATGGCCGACGGCACACCGGCAATCCCTACGATGGCCGACGACGGTGGTGGTGGCAGCGGCTCCCCTCTCCCTCTTCGACAACCAAAAAACCTTCTCGCATAGGCAGTAGAAGGAGTGGCCGGATTATCGGCCTAGCTTGAAACACCAAAGGCTCATCGGACGCCCTTGGTTTGTCGATGGTGCATGTGGAAATTAGGTGTTAATGGCGGTAGTCGGTGAGAGTGAAGAAGAAGGAAGAATCATCGGTGTTAATGGCGGTAGTGGTAGTCGGTGAGAGTGAAGAAGAAGGAAGAATCAAGAAGGAACAAATAGTAATCTAAAGTGCGCATCACCGATTTGTACTTTCTTGCATTAGTGGCTTGTAAATCACTATTCATATTGTTCATTTCCTTTTGTTATTAACATATATGTTAATTAATAATTTAACTGATACTAATCTTAACTTTTGATTTTATCATCAATAACAGTCTCAGTATAACTGTTTGTTAACTTCATTAGTTTTTAGGATGTGGCGCGTAACATTGATTGTGACGTGGCGTGTGACAAAATGAAAATAAAAATTATAAATACATCACTCGATTTTTACAAGAGAGTTACATTGAATAATTTTAGAGAATGATCTTCTAAATAAATAATTGAGTAATATATTTATATTTTTAATTGTAACTATCATATACGTAAGATCACGAGACACGTCACATAATACATTATATAAAACTAAAGGAGTAAACAAATGGTTAGACTGATATTGTTATTAGTACAAAATCTAAAGTTGAAATTAACATTGGTCAAATTGTAGTTAGGATTAATATTGATCAATAGTTAATAGTTTGGATTAATAAAATATAATTACAACTCAAATGATTTAAAACCTTCAAGTACACTTTAGAACTAAAAAATCGCCATTTTAGTACAATTTGATTTGGATCTGGCCAGATGTTATTTATAAATTAAAACATGGCTAAAAACGATTTAAAAGTTTTTCAAAAGCAAACCTTGATGTTATTTGTTGATATAAGCATTTATACCTTGAACCGACACGTTAATTGGTCAAACCCTTTTTGACACGAGTATATGGAGAATTGGAAGTTCCAGATGTTTTTACAATGAATTTTGATGAGATATCAGCTTACAAAGGTTTATGAAGAGAAAAATGGTGTTAAACCCAATAAGCGTGAAACTATACGCTTCGTTGTTGCAATAACGACCTAAAATCGATGGAATATTCAAATAAAAAACATTTTCGGTGGAATACTAAGCTTAAATTTATTAGACTATAGACTACTATTATTAGGGTTATTAGTATGAGTCTATGATTCCAATTAGGATTTCAATGTTAACTTTACATAATATAATCAAATCTATCAATAATATTCAATTCAGTTTTTTTACCTATAACATGGTATCAAAGTCACCCTAGGCTCTCTACCATCTCCGTCACGCCACTACAAAAAATAAAAACCCTAACCGTCACCACCACGTTCAAACCATAGATATGACGGCATGTCACCATCGATGTCGCCCTGTCAATTCACTTAGCTTTTCTTTTAGTTTTCTAATCTTTTTTGTTCTAAATAACGATCCGTCTCGGTTTTAGATTCAAGACACTTATCCTCAATCTTTTTTCCTCACAAAACCCGTCTACCCAAATTTTCATTAGGGTGAAGATTTCTCACCGGGTATATGACTCTCGTCTTGGATCTGGCATTCCATCTTTCTTGTTTCTTTTCTTTCGTTTGTTCTTGCCGGACCACGGTTCGTTGCCACCAAAGAATGCTTCCTGGCCACAGTCACCGGCCCTCGATTTGACCCATCACTGCACGACCATGGTCGTCAGTTGTCATCTTGTTCCTTTTTTACTTTTTCGATTGGGATACCAATCACGTGATCATGTTGTCGTTCCTCGTCACCTCGCGCTCCTCTATCGTGCTGCCTGTTGGACTATAGTCTGCAGCCGCCTACATTATCTTTTAATATCGTGGATTGCATTTAAGGATTTTGATTGAAGATTACTAGATTATGGAATTTTGGCCAAAATTATGACCGAGAAGACTATTTTTTATGTCTCTTTGTTATTATATCCAGTCTGAGAATCCGATTCTTTATCGCTCTGACATCGAGAGAGTATTAGAATATATTAGTATTATTATTATGGTTATTTACTTTTTGTATGATCTCATAGGCCCGATTAATTTTTTAGGATTTCATTGTGAATTTTATATAATATAATCAAACTTGTCAATAATATTCAATGGGTGGGGTTATTGTAAAAAGGAATGAAAAACTAAAAAAATGTGAGAATGATTATTATCCATTAGGTTTTAGATCCAATGGCTAAGAACATCCGATGACATAATGATAAATAATTAAATTTTAATCGATAATCCAAGAGTATTTTATTCTTAATCACATTTTCAAGTTTCACTTTTTTTAAATGCTCGCAATTTTAACGTACAATATTATTTTTTTTAAAAATTACACCATAAAAATAAGCATTTTTATCTTTAAAACGCCTATAATTTTTATAAATAAAAAATGAATTTTTTCACGTTATTTCAGCTCATTGTGTAATATTCGGCAACTCATCGTGTAACATCAGGTTATTGTGTAATACTCATATGATTATTGTGGTAATGTTTACCATTTTCTAATGCATTATGTTTTTTAAAAATGATAATTTTCAAATAACACAATACTAAAAATGTAATTTTTATATGTTTTTTAGTTAATTGTGTAAAGCTGAGCAGGTCATTGTGTAACTCTCATCAATCAGTTAACTATGTCTATTGCTAATGATTGAGTCTAGTGTTAGTCATTATGTTACCTATTATGTCTAATGTTAACCATTGTGTTTTTTAAAATTGTGATTTTCAAATAAAACAATGCTGAAAATATAATATTTTTACATTTTTTTAGTTTTTTTTTTGAAAATTAAACTTCATTCAACCACCAAAAGCGCACCAAGCGGTCTTCAAAACAAGGACCCCAGGGCGAAAAGAAAACGAGTTACATCAAATCCAAAGGGTATCTACACCACTTATTCCAATCTATGCACATCAATCTAGACCTATTTTTGATCCAAAAAAATGTAACCAGTTTTATGTTAGCGACCAGCTCCGTTGCTTTACGAGTCTTGTTATTGAAAATTCGAGCATTCCTTTCATTCCAAATTGACCACATCGTAGTGTATACAATTGTCACACCCCAACCTTGACGGCGGAAACGTCGAGGTGTGAGGGTTAAGATTGTTCATAGCCACATAACGCTATGTTAAAATGTAAAATGCCATTAATCAATTGTTTAAAACACCACATACATCAAAGTCTCAAAATAAATCAAACGAAAACAAGAATCCAATTGTCTTTATTAAGCCTAGGTCCATGTTCTAGGTTTAAGCATTTCTTCAATCATCGCTAAGCTTGCACATTACCTGAAACATGTTGAAAATAAAGTCAACTAACGAGTTGGTGAGTTCTCATGGTTTTATATACAATAAATATACAAAAATGTGGCAATTCTAGTCAATGGTCACAAGATAGTAAGTATATAGAACATGCATAGTTACAATCAAACCTTGACTGAATAATATGAATAAGCATGATTAGCTAAGTGTATTTGGTTCCCTAGTGCACAAGCATACGGCTCCTAGGAGCCGGCAATCCCTTGGCTTTAGCACCAAATAGGCTTGTCAGGCCCAAAGATCTAAGACTTCGCCAGGCTAGCAATAGTTAATGAGTGCACACGTATGTCACATCTCATATAATACTTAACATATTCAAACAACCACGACTATGTAAAGAATTGCACGTGTGTAATAAGTATCAAAGCGTGTATGTGTAAATTTGTATAAGCAACATGTTTCACCCTGAAAGATGTGAAATAAACATAAAGCGGGGCATAAGAACTCACGTGTTTAATAAGAGAGACTTGCAGATGTTATAAGAATAACCACGAATAAGATTTCCAACACAAACGTCACAAGACACCTAATTAAGAATAAGGTAACGCGTTATAATTTGTTTGACGATTAATTATTGTGAATCCAAGGATCGTAATTCAGGAATTACCAGTATTAAAATAAATCAATTTAATGATCGCGGAATTATCACTAATTGACGTTTAATTGTTTGTAATGATTAATGATGAACACAACCACAAAAACACAATAAATGCGAAATCAATAATAATTCAAATGTATTTCATTAACTATACTGTAATGATTACAAAAGAATAATAATGAATAACTATGAACAATCGAATTCTGTGAATCGAATAATGTTTGATGTTGATGTGACGGCAGCTAGGGTTGTACAATGAACTCTTGACAGCCGTAACAATGATTGATTGTGTTCCTGGAGATGTGAAACCTAGGACTCATATTTATAGATGATTTGAGTCGGTTAAGGAAACACCGGATCTCTCGGGATTTGTTATTGATTGAGTTGACTTGTTTGACTTCTTGGAATTTCCAATAGCACAAGTATAATGATCTTCCGCAGGAATCTTGTCGTTCGCAGAACTTTTGTTCTTCCGTAGATGATTTGGTCTTCCGTAGCAAAGTTGTTCTTCCGTAGGAAATTCTTCTTCTGTAGGAGTCTTCACTTCACAGTACTTGATCATCCGCAGGAACATGTACTTGGTCATTTGGTCTTGTAAGAAACATATCTACGGATTAACAAAATTGTTCATCCGTAGATGTTTCCTACACTTGGTCAATTCCATGAATCCATCCAAGTATATTGTTTTTCCCTGTCAAGTCACAAATCAACACACATATATATGGGGTTATCCTATAGATTCAAAGCACATATATATATATATTTTGACTGTTACAAGTATTAATTACAAGACTTGATTTTCAAGTACTAAGCCTATACAAAATTGATCTAGCCCTATACAATCTAGACCTAACAATACTCCCCCTTAGGCTTAGCTCCTTGTAATCAGTCTTTTAACACTGCAAGCTCCTTGACTCTTGCTATCATTTTATTGTAGAAGTAAGATACAGCAGTTTTCTAATCATCATATTTGTACTTTATCTGCATCCTGCTGATCTTCTTAAGTGTGTCATAACTGAGTCCCAATACATCTTCTTCTGTAGTGAGTGTTTCCACTACACTATCATTATGCACTATTTCTAATTCATCTTCTTCAGATATTCTGAGCTCAGACACTTCAGCTATGATTGTTCCTTTTAGTAGCCCAGCCTCATGCTTCCTTCTCTTGTGTGCCTTTACATGCAGTTTATCTATCACTTGAATCATATGCACATACAAGAAGAGATCATTCTGGGCTTTTTCATCTGTTAGCTTTGGGAAGAATTTATCATGAAGATATGAAGTATAGCTGGGATGCAGCATCTTTAGCTCCATTGGATCAAAGATTCTTATTTTGTCTCCCTTCTTCCCATCTACATTTCTCAGCAACACCATCTCTTTATTCTTTTCAACGTATCCCCATTCTGAGATAGGACAAGTGAATTGATTTCCAGTGATGCTTTTGATGGTGTGTGAGCTTCTGGTACATCCCACTCTTTTTAGCAGATCACCATCTACAAGGGATGAGACTTCAGCTGTTTTTCTTTTCTGATTTTGTATCATTCTTTTGTGCTCCTTATCATTTCTCTTTGCTTGCATGAGCACATCATCAGTAAAGCTGGTCTTCATACCATTTACAGCTGCTGAGAAGTCTCTCCCCCTGAGATGGATTGGGTAGTTGAACATTAGGATGCTCTGTAGATCTTTGATATCTTGCTCCGGAAGGCTGAGCATGTCTTCTACATCATGGAAGTATTGAATCCTTCCAGATGTCCTCTTGATTATTGCACAATCCCAGTCTGGATCATATTTCCAGGCCATAATCCTGTTGTCTTCCACAGAACTAGGAGTTGTGATATGATCATACAACTGTACGAGAGTTGATTTCTTCTCGGTAATCTCTCGAACAGTTGTTCCCAGAGGCCATACTTTTCCAGGGATCACTGCCCTTGGCTCTCTGATCAGAGTTTCTTTTTCCTTGTGCTGATCCTTTGGTTCAACTGTTATTGGATCAGCAGCAAGTTTACTTGGTTGTTCTTTTGGATGTGGAGCAGTGGTTCTGAACTTCACACCAGTTTCTAATTCCACCTTCATTACATGCTCCATCATCCTCCGCAGTTCTCCAGTGGTTCTTCCTTTGAGCTTATGCGGTTTGTAGTTGTGACCCTGTAACCAGCAAGTCATATTGTACTTGGAAAGTTTGGCTGTGTCACAGTGGCCCAGATCCTTCCTTATCTTCTCCAATGATTGAAAGATAGTAAAGGCTTCATAATCACAGTTTGGGATTATGAACCTTGTAAACTCAAACTCTTTCAAAGCATTCTTCATTTCAGTAGTATTCATCCTCTCAACCATGTCATATGGAAAACCATGGTTGATAAGGGTCATGAACATACTAGAATCAGGCCTCTCTTCCATGATGTCAGCTGTTGTTAGAAGGTCATCGGCCTTTCCACCCTTTTCTCCAGTGGGGGACTCAATTCTTGTCAGTTCCTCCCACTCTTTCTCACTGTCATCATCATCCGTGGATGGTACCTTCACAGTAGACACATCTACTGAAGGTGTAGGTGCAGGGGATGGAAGTTTTGGTTTCTTTGGAGAGCTTTCATCTTCATGTTTCTTTTGAGTTGCTCCCATGTATTTTCTTTTCCGGGTGTATGATATCATTTTCTTAACAGCTTCACCCGACTGTTTTTGTTGATCAGTACTTGGGGCTTCTTTTGTTTGCAGATCAGATATCTTCTTTTTCAGCTCTTCTATTTCTGCATTTTTCTTTTTGATCAGTTCAGTTTTCTCATTTTGCTCAGTCTTCAAAGAAGCCTCCAACTCTTGTTCTCTATTCAACAATGCATCAATGACTTCATTGTTGCTTAGAGCATCTTCTCTCAACCTTTTTAATCTAGCATCTTTCTCCATCAGCTCTTCATCCTTTTCTTTTATTACTCCTTTCAGCTCTTGAATTCTTGCTTTTCGCTTATTTGATTTGAGTACTAACTTGTTGTACTCAGCAACCAAATAGCTTTTGCTGACAGGAATGTCTTTGTCACTTAGATCATCTTCATGGTATGCAATGACATCCTCAGCAGATCCTTGTACTTCCCCATGCTCATCAGCAAGTTGTTCATCTTTCAACGAAGATATGGGCTCAGTATGTGCTGATGAAGCATGTTCTTCTGTGTGTGTGGGTGAGATAGGAACAGTGCTGGCTTGAGACAATATCTCTGTGTCTCCTGAGTGTACAGAGTGTACAGACTCAGTTATCTCAAAAGGCTCGGTTCCAGCACTTTCCGGTGATGCATGTTTTGGAGATTCTGGTGGTGGTAGTACAGGGGATTGAGCTTGTAATGGAGAGAAAGGTTGAGTGTGATGTGATGAAGACTGAGAAGCTGATGATGATTGTTGTTTGGCTGGAGATGTTGGTTCAGTGCTTTTGGTGGATGATAATGAGATTAGCAGAGGTGATTGATGTTGATGAATTGGTGAGGTTGGTTGGGTGTTCAGGCTTGTTGGTGATTGTGATTGTTGAGGGGATGTTTGGTGTTGGAGTGGTGGAGTTTGGGTTGATGATTGTGATGGTGATTGGTGTGGTGATGTTTGGAGTGGTGAGTGAGATGCTTGTGCAGAATCAGCAGATGATTCTGCTTCATCTGCCCAAGCCAACTCTTGTGGCAAGTCTGCTTCGGGATCTAATACGTGTGCAAACATTTGCATATCTACACCCTGATACTTTCCACTCAGCTTGTTTAGCACTGATTTGCTTAAGTGTGCTTGAACAAACACATTTCCAACTCTGTCCACCCTTGGTAATTCTGAGTTGATCACCAGTTGCAGGAATCTCGGGAACATATACATCTTGTCATTCTTCTGCAGTTTGACTTGTTCACTCAGACAATTGAAGATGTATTTTGCATAATTATAGATTCTCCCCTCGAATATCCCGATGATCCCAGATGATATGTGCCTGGAGAATCTGTCCAGTCCTGACTTCCTGTTTGACATGCATTTCAGGTAGGTATGGCACAAAAATCTGTACGGTTTGCACAGCCTACCCTTCTTGATTTCTCCTTTTTCGTAGTCGCCATCATACCCCATCAGATTGAAAATTTTCTCAATGTATTCATTCTCGAATACATCAGGGTGACCTATCTCTCTATCACCCAGTTCCAAGCATCTTCGTATGATGTTTTCAGTGATTCGTAGATGCTTGTTCCGAATCTCAGCCACAATCACTTCTTCATCATTTTGTTCTTCAACTTGTGCCGAGTTCCAGAAATCGATTATGTGTACCTGATGGATCACAGGCTCAGCCGTCAAGGCGTAGAAGAGCCTTGATCGTCGGAGATATCTTATGATATCTCGACATCCTTCCGCCGCCGGATCATCAGCGTTTAAGAACGCACACATTATGTTCTTTGGCGAATCTATTATCCATCTGTAAAGAAAATCAAGTTAGAAAACATGCAGTTGAATCGTTTGAATGTCAATAACCGATTAAACAGTTTCGTACTGATGTTTAAGACATGATTTACCTTTGCGATAACAGTAATTTATTACAGGATAATGTTGATGATGTGTTCTTGGAAACGGATATTTTGAAATTTGAAAAAGAGGGAAAATGGGCGATTTTCTAGGTTAAAAGTGAAAGTGCTCTGTAAAAATATCAGAAACCTTATTTATAGGGGAACATATTAATTTCTTTTATTAATTATGTTCTTTTATTAATTATGTTGGGCCCACTTCCATTCATTCCTATCCGCATACCAAGTGTTTAGAATGCATTATCTCTTCCGCAGAACATCTGCGGAACCTTGACATCTGCGGATGTCAACATCTGTGGAACCTTAACTTCTGTGGATGTCAACATCTGCGGAACCTTACATCTCCGGATGTAAAAGTTCAAACAATGCATTTGTTTCGTTTTGCTGCTGAATCAGAAATCACATAATACTTCTATGGATGAGAGTTATTACTGAAACTTCTGCGGAACATAAAAAGTTTAAAACTTTAAATGTATGATATCTACTGAGTAGAATCAAATGTTGATGTTGGACATTGTTGACTTTATTTGCATGGCAATTAAGTACAGGAAAGCAAGTTTCCTGTATCCTGCATTCAAGTTAGTGCTCAAGTTCCAATTCCTTCAAAGTAATTCAGATCAATTATCAGCTTTTATTGTTTTTTTTTCATGCATGAACTACTCCCCCTAAATTTGTAATTAATGTGAGACAGTTACATTTATCATAAATTTAAGTTGTAAACAGGCATGACATGCATATGACAGTCTAAATGAGAGAAAGTCAGTTGAGATAACAATTAAACATCTGACAAACAGTTACATGCATGCATATATATATATAGAGGGATCACACTATAACTTGACTTCTGCTGATATTGATTAGTTGATTCAACACATACCTGATTGCAAGTATATATATCCACTTAAATTCAAACATGAGTATTGTATCAACTAGGCATGCTATTTATCATGTTGTGAAGTTTGTTAATCAGTAGCAATCATGAGCACCACATTCAATTATCATTAGAGTATGTCTTCCGTAGGTGAAGCAAAGCACTACATTCCACACTTAATGACTATGTACATTAAGTTATAAGTTCTATCTTGAGACAAATTATAGTCTCATGAATGCTTTGATGTTGAAGCTCTTTGACTTGATGTACAATGCATCACAAGTGATTCCGTGTTAGAGCTGAAATATGATCTTCATAGTCACCAGGTCTTTACTTTCGTAAAACAGAGGTGAACTTTAACCCAGGTCTTTGTTTACACAAAACAGAGGGAGAATGAAGATCACACTTGTTAATCACATTCCCAGGTCTTTGTTCACATAAAACAGAGGGAATATGACTTTGCAAAGATAGAATATTATAAAGTATTTTACATAGTGTGCTTGTGTAAGTGATTTGATCACATCAGGAGAGAACATACCTTCCTGATTCTCAAATGGAATCCTCACAGACAGTTACCTCATGCTTTTAGTTTGGCATGCTCTTAGCTTTGTTTCCACTCAAGATGAACCTACTCACATATCAGTATGATATAAGTCAGATTGAGTTTTATTTAATAGTCAAGTATAGTCTACTATCATTTCCCTAATATAATGCATGTATAGTTGTTCTATCAGACACTTTATTTATCCTTAATGAAAACTCTGCACAAAGTCAGTCATATGCTTTTGTTGATTTATTCTAAGTTAATCATTCCCAAGGATTCTATCAGAAAATTAAATCTAACAGAATCAAATGCTTTAGTGAACAGATCAGCAAGCTGATTGGTTGTGTCTACTTTGACTAACTTGATTAGACCCTTTTCAGAGCAATCTCTCAGAAAATGGTATCTGATTTCAATATGTTTTGTTTTACTATGTTGAACCGGGTTAACAGTTATAAACATAGCAGCTGAATTATCAATATGAATTGGTGTATGAAGGAAATTGTAACCATAATCAAGTAATTGGTTTTGCAACCAAAGTACTTGAGAGCAACCTGCTGAAGCAGCTATGTACTCTGCTTCAGCTGTGGATACAGATACATTTGTTTGCTTCTTGCACTGCCATGAAACAAGTCTTGGTCCTAGAAACTGACATCCACCAGTTGTGGATTTTCTGTTGTTGTTGCAACCTCCATAGTCACTATCTGAGTATGAGTAGAGGCTAAAATCTCCATCTTTGGGATACCAAAGTCCCAATGCAGGTTTGCCTTTCAGGTATTTGAAAATCCTCTTTACAGCATTCAGATGTGACTCCTTTGGGTCTGCTTGATACCTGGCACAAACACAAACAGCAAACATGATGTCAGGTCTACTGGCAGTTAAGTACATTAGTGAACCAATCATTGATCTATACAATCTTTGATCTACGGATTTTCCAGCAGGATCAGGCACAATCTTGTCTATTGTTGATGCTGGTGTCTTGCATGAAGTGGAATCAGCAAGATTGTACTTCTTCAAAATTTGATGAATGTACTTTTCTTGATTGATAAAAATGCCATCTGGTTTCTGATGAACTTGTAAGCCAAGGAAGAATGTCAATTCTCCCATGGAGCTCATCTGAAATTCAGACTTCATTAAGTCTTCAAAGCTTTGGCACAGCTTCTTGTTGGTTGATCCAAATATTATGTCATCAACATATATTTGAACCACCAAAAGATCTTGATGTTCATGTTTGAGGAAGAGTGTCTGATCAATTGTTCCTCTCTTGTATCCATTCTTCAGCAGGAATGATGATAGTGTGTCATACCACTTTCTGGGTGCTTGATGAAGACCATACAAAGCTTTATCAAGCTTGTATACTCTATGTGGATGATCAGGGTCTTCAAATCCAGGGGGTTGAGCAACATAGACTTCTTCATCAATTTTTCCATAGAGGAAAGCACACTTCACATCCATTTGATAGACTGTGAACTTCTTGAAGGAGGCATAGGCTAGGAAAACCCTTATAGCTTCAATCCTTGCAACTGGTGCAAAGACTTCATCATAGTCTATTCCTTCTTCCTGGGTGTATCCTTGAGTAATAAGCCTAGCCTTGTTTCTCACTATGATACCTCTATCATCCAACTTGTTTTTGAATAGCCACCTTGTTCCAATTGGATGTTGACCCGTAGGCAAGTCTACAAGAGTCCACACTTTTTGTTTTCTAAATTGTTGTAGCTCTTCTTGCATAGCCTCAATCCAGCTGTTGTCTTTTAGTGCAACTGTAATGTTTGCAGGAACTGTTTGGGACAAGAAGCAGGTGAACAAACAAATGTTTGCCACACCTCCTTTGTTCCTTGTAGTTCTTGTATTTAGATCTCCAATGATATTATCTGTTGGATGAGACTTGTGGATTCTGCTTGTTGAGACAGCATCAACTTGAACTGTGGTGTCTAAGTTTGAGAAACCCATTGAAGCAAATGGTGTCAGCTGAGAGGTTGAGTCGATGAAATAATCAAAAGGCTCATGTTCATTTTGATCAGCTTGTGTATGAGTTGCTGCTGGGTTGTCTTCTTCCGCAGGAATTTCTACGGAAGCAGCATTTTGTTCTTCCGCAGGAGGTTCTACGAAAGCAGCATTTTGTTCTTCCGCAGGAGTAACTGCAGCATCTACGGATGCATTGTGTACTTCCGTAGAAGATGCATTAGCATTCACAGATGAACATTGTTGTGTTGCAGGCATGGTTTGTTGATTTAACCCTTCCTCTTTATTCCTTAGTTCAGCAGCTGAGGCAGGACTTACATCTGCTGATACTGATGCATCTGCGGATGTATTTACTGATGTAACTTCATGCTGCTGACTTGATTCTTGCTGAGGTGCAGTTGAAAGTTGTACCCTTGGTGGATCAGCTGTCAGGGGCACTTCATTCAAACTTGGAGGTACAAATGGATAGCATGTATCCGCAGCACCTGCATTGATCAGATAACCAGTGTTAAGTGATTCCGTTAATGCATCTATATCAAATAACCAAGATGATCCTTTTACATTAGTGGTAAACATGGATTCATCAAAAGAAACATTGGGAGTCTCTTCAACTATGTTATGTTCTGGAATATAGACCCTATATGATTTAGAAGTGGATGAATATCCAACAAAGAAACCATCATAGGCTTTTTCAGAAAATTTTCCCAATTGTTCTTTATTATTTAAAACAGACACATGACACCCAAAAGCTCTAAGATATCCTATAAAAGGTTTCCTTTTAAATAAGAGTTCATAAGGTGTTTTATTATGTTCTTTGACTATCAAAGTTCTATTTTGAACATTGCAAGCTGTATTCACAGCTTCTGCCCAGAAAGTAATGGGCAACTGAGAATCAGCTAGCATTGTTCTGGCTGCTTCTATGAGTGTTCTATTTCTCCTTTCAGCCACTCCATTTTGTTGTGGAGTTCTTGGTGCACTGAATTGTCTTGCTATTCCTTTATTTCTGCAAAAAGAATCCAGATCAGCATTAACAAACTCAGTACCATTATCACTCCTAAAAATTTTAACTTTTAAATCAAGTTGATTCTCAATCTTGATCACAAAGTCCATTAATGTTTCAATGTTTCACTCTTATGTTTTAAAAAGAAGACCCATGTGAATCTGGTGAAATCATCTACTATCACCAAGCAATATTGCCTTTTCCAATGCTCAACACATTGGTTGGACCAAAGAGGTCCATGTGAAGCAATTTGAGTGGTGTAGTGTTAGTGTTAATTGTTTTGGATTTATGAGACACTCGGTGTTGTTTTCCTTTATAACATGAAGAGCAATGATTAGAACAGTGAAATTCTTTCTTTGGTAATCCAATGACTAAGTCATTTTTCACCAATTTATTCATGTTCTTCATGTTTGAATGGACAAGCCTTCTATGCCACAGTTGAGATTCATCTTCTGAAGATTTAGACAGCAGGCATGTCTCATGATTAGTGAGTGTTGTGTTGTTCATATCCAAAATATATGTGTTGCCTTTTCTTGATGCTTTGAGAAGGATCCAGTCTGCTGGAACTGTAAAACCTGGCTTAAGAATGTAACAGTTAGTGTTATCAAATAGTGTTAAGTAATTTTGATCACAAATTTGGGAAACACTAAGTAAATTATACTGCAAATTTTCACAGTAATTTACTTTTTCAAATGTTAAAACACCATTAGTTACCATTCCTTCACCAACAATTTTACCTCCCTTCTTATCCCCACCAAATGCCACATAAGAGGCATGTTTATGTTTGAAGTCATGGAGAAGTGCACAGTTTCCTGTCATATGTCTGGAACAACCACTGTCAACATACCACTTGTTGTCAGCTCTCCATGATTGTTCCTGCAAACAAAAAGAAATTAGTTAGAATTGACAATCCAAGGCTTAATTGTCTTGGATTTGCCAGATGTGTCAACAATAGTTACTCCTTCATGAATTAATCTTGAAGTTTCATTATTAGTTGTTTCTTTTTGATTTGATGGTTGTGAGGATGATTCTGTTGAAGATGAGTCAGGTTTCTGGATGCCTTCATGCTTCTCTGATTCTTTCTTCACAGTAACTTGTTTTGGTTGGTATTTTAACTTTGGAGAGGATCCTGTAGTTTTGAAAGTTTCTTCATCTTTCGGCTTTGATTGAGGCACAGGAGTTCCTTTTGCAAAGTTATCAAAGAAACCATCAGCTGCTTCAGTTTGTTTATCTGACAAATCCACCTTTTTGTGAGGTGTCTTAGACTGTATTGGTGATTTCTTCTTCAAAGTCTTGTCCGCAGCAGAGGATCTTTTCTTTGACTTTTGTTGTTCTTTCTGAATCTTTGTCTCTTTGTCACTTTCTGAGGATTGAGAATCTGATTCAGATGATGCATCTTGTGACTTCTTTTTGCTCTTTTTCTTGTTCTTCTTGTTAAAATAACATTCCTGAGTGGAATGGTTATTTTTGTCACATATGGCACAGTGTTTGTTGAAGTAACAATCAGCAGTCATGTGATTGTTCATATTGCAAATGGAACAATAGCTGCTGAAATAGCATTCATCAGTATTGTGATTCTTCATATCACACCATTTACAATATTTTTCAGAACTTTCTTCTGATTCATCCTTCTTTTTACTGTTCTTTTTCTCACTGGCTGAAGCATAAGTTGATTTCTTCTTGGTTTTGTTTGGAGCATCATCAGCTGTTGCTTGTTTGCCTTTGGCTGCCATTTGTTGCTTCTTATTTTCCCTTTTCTTTGCATGTGTGTGGGGCTCTCTTTTTACCTCATCCGCAGAATCAGTTTCTTTCTTCCGTTGCTTTTCTGCGGATTCAGTAAATTTTCTCTTCCGCAGAAGATCTACGGACTTGATAGCTTTTGCTTTCCGCAGATGTTCTACGGATTCTTCAGATTTCTTTTTCTGCTGATCTTCAACATTTGAATTTTTCTTTTGCTTTGTTGAAGTTTGTTGTTTCTTACCTTTCTCTGAAGACAAAGGTATCTCATCACTTGATCCGCAGCTATCAACTTTGTAAAGGTGCAGTTCTTGAAGTCCTTCATTTAATTCAGCAATCCTCTTGCAGATAGTCTTCAGCATGTTCCGTTGCTTTGGAGGATATTGCAGCTTTGATTCTTCAAGTACCCGCGGAAGACCAGTTTCAACTTGATCATTCTTACCAATGTTCAGTTGATCAGTATCATGTTCATCAGAATCATCCAAGTCATCATACTTATCAAAATCTGATTCATTATGTTTAAGTGATTCAGATTCTGTAGATTCAGTTTCACTTATCTCAGCATCTTGACTGTTTTTAATGTCAATTTTGGTGCTTTGCACAAAATGTTTTGACAAATTGTTAGTCATTGTTTCAGGTAAAGGTGTGTAGTTATCATTAATAGGTGGTGAAACAGCATTATAACCCAACCCGGACCTGTTCTTTGATTCAATATGAGAGTTTAACAACTTCTCATATTGTTGAGATGATAATTGAAACTTCTGAAGTTTCACTTCAGTTGATGCATGATCAGCCATGGATTTTGTTAAGGAAGTGGTCAGATGCTCAACTTGGGCTTTTAGACTGTAATTTTCAGAAACATATTTTTCTAAATATTTTTGTAAAGAACTTATTTTGATTTGATATAATTTTTGTTCTCTTAAGTGTGATTCATTTAAAATCATAGTTTCCTTTACTTTATCAGCCAATTGTTAAGCATGGACTCTATATCGTTCAACTTCTTCAACACAGGATGATGAACATAACCTGTCTTTTACCTCTCTGGCCATAGGAGGAACTTTGTTTTCCATATGTGCCATCAATGCTTGATTCTCCTCTATCACCTCCTTCTCATACAAACTCCAGTCACATGTGCCATCTTGAAGGATGATCAGCCCAGTCTCCTTAGAATTGCTTGGTCCTGCTGATGTATTTGTGGCTGGTAGGGATGTTAGCTGAGGTTGTCTATGCAGAGATCTTTGAGAGGTTGATTGCTGATTCTGATATTGTTATTGCTGCTGATTTTGTTGCTGCTGATGCTGATACTGCGGAGATGATTGTTGGTTGCATTCTCTAGAGAAGTGACCATAGAGATTGCATTTAAAGCATCTGACTTTTGATTTATCAACACCAATCTTTGATGTTTTGCTTGCTACAGCCAGATTTTATTTCTCCGCAGATATTGCTTAGCTCTGTAAGCAATCATTGCCATCTGCCATGTAGATCCATCTCTTCTACTACATCAGGAGGGAGTTCCTCCAAATCTTGCTGACAGATGTTTGCTGATGTGAGTGAACTTCCAAGATATGCTTGAAAGCTAGAACTAAAAGCTGCAAATGCTGTTTTTTGTTCTTCAGAATCCAATATGACAGTTATTGGTTCTGCTTGTTTGTTATGTTGAGAGGGGTTTGCCGTTGCTGATGTTTCTCTTTTCTCTTCAGATCTTCCCTTTTCCTTTTGAGTTTTACTTTGAGATGATTTCTTAGTGGGTTTGGATGCATAGAAACTTACTTCCTCTTCATCATCACTCAAAGTACAAGAGTTATCACTTTCATTGTTTGAGATAAATGCACTTCCAGCATTTTTTGTTTCCTTGAAGTGATATGGTGAGACATGAGTTCTCACACTCTTGTTTCTTGATTGTTCATCCAGTTCAAGAGCTTCTACCTTAGCAACCAATGTATCCAGACCTGTTGTCTTGAGATCTATGGTATTCTTGAACATGGAGACTGTTTGCTTCCAACTTTCAGGCAAAGTGTGGAGCATCTTCTTGTTTAATTCCTCAGTGGTATATTTCAACTCCAAGATGTTCATCTCAGTAACAAGCTGCATAAATCTATGGAGTTGCTGAGGAATTGATTCACCCTTAATATGATGAAAAGTTTCATATTGTGATCTAAGGGTGTCTTTCCTTATGCTTCGGATCTCATCACTCCCTTCACAGAGAGTGTGGAGAATCTTCCACAGGGAATTTGCTGTCTTGTAATTTTCACACCTGATCAAGATTTCTTCTGACAAAGCCATACTAAGCAAGTTGTATGCTTTAATATCGACTTTGACCTTCTTGACATCATCAGGTGGCAGGTCTTTAGTGCTGATTGGCTGATTTTTGTCATTATAATCCGGCCCAAGAGTGGGTGGAATATAAGGACCTTGAGTGATGGACTCCCACAAGTCAGAATCTGTGTAGTTCACATGATTCCTGAACTTGATCTTCCAGGATTTAAAATCAGCTTTAGTTTCCAACTTTGGCGGTTGATACGATCCTCCACCAAAAGTACTCATGTTTAATGCAAATGAATTAATCAAAACTTAAATGCTAAAATTGATAAATCTATCAAAGACCCAGATCTAGTATTCAATTGATTTGAATATAGATCTAAATCAAACAAGCAATGAGACAGTGCTTGCTGAACAACAAGTCGTTGATTTAATTGTTTGAAAATCAATTAAACAATTTTAATACTGATAGATCAATTGATCTAAATCAATGAGCACCAATGCTCTGATACCATCTGTGAATCCAAGGATCATAATTCAGGAATTACCAGTATTAAAATAAATCAATTTAATGATCGCGGAATTATCACTAATTGACGTTTAATTGTTTGTAATGATTAATGATGAACACAACCACAGAAACACAATAAATGCAAAATCAATAATAATTCAAATGTATTTCATTAACTATACTGTAATGATTACAAAAGAATAATAATGAATAACTATGAACAATCGAATTCTGTGAATCGAATAATGTTTGATGTTGATGTGACGGCAGCTAGGGTTTGACAGCCGTAACAATGATTGATTGTGTTCCTGGAGATGTGAAACCTAGGACTCATATTTATAGATGATTTGAGTCGGTTAAGGAAACACCGGATCTCTCGGGATTTGTTATTGATTGAGTTGACTTGTTTGACTTCTTGGAATTTCCAATAGCACAAGTATAATGATCTTCCGCAGGAATCTTGTCGTTCGCAGAACTTTTGTTCTTCCGTAGATGATTTGGTCTTCCGTAGCAAAGTTGTTCTTCCGTAGGAAATTCTTCTTCCGTAGGAGTCTTCATTTCACAGTACTTGATCATCCGCAGGAACATGTACTTGATCATTTGGTCTTGTAAGAAACATATCTACGGATTAACAAAATTGTTCATCCGTAGATGTTTCCTACACTTGGTCAATTCCATGAATCCATCCAAGTATATTGTTTTTCCCTGTCAAGTCATAAATCAACACACATATATATGGGGTTATTCTATAGATTCAAAGCACATATATATATATATTTTGACTGTTACAAGTATTAATTACAAGACTTGATTTTCAAGTACTAAGCCTATACAAAATTGATCTAGCCTTATACAATCTAGACCTAACAATTATATTTTAGGGTTGTAAGTCTAATAGGATTTAATAATTATTACTATTATTACATGTTAATAATGCGATCGGATAAATGGAACGAATGTATTTTTATACTTTGAAATAATTAATTGTTTGCGCGTATGAGAAAGAATAATATAATAAGAAGAAAAACTTGATCTAATCGTACGTTAAACCGATTTATAAAGATTGCATATAATAATTATAACACAAGATTTAACTATTAAAAATGAACTATATATATATATATATATATATATATATATATATTTAAAAAAATGAACCATATATATATATTTAACTATTAAAAATGAACTATATATATATATAAAAATGAACTATATATATATATATATTATATATTAATAAGTAGCTAAACAATTTAATTATTTAAATATATATGAACATATACAAGTATTATTTTCACACATTTCTTTTGTATTTTTTTTTAAAATACAAAAATGTATTTATAAATACAAAAGTATTTTATAAAAATTAATTTAGCCATAAATTAGTTAAATAAAAGTTTAAATAAATTCAGCCTTTTATAAAATAATTTTAGAAATTTCAGAATTTAAAAAGGTTAAATAAATAAAAAGAAATGAAGAAAAGAAAGAAAAGAAAAAAATCAGAAAAAGAAGAAGGGGAGGGGGCTGCCCGGGGTCGAACCCGGGGCCTCCCATCCAAACTGAAGCGCAGGAACCAGTGAACCAGGGCCGTGGCCGTGGTTCACATTGGTTTGATTTGTATTTAAACATATATTCCCTGGTTTACCCCTAATCGATGAACCCTAATTTCAAAAGAATCAAAATCGGCCCTCGATTCGGTGTTAATCACCTAAATCATCATAGGGCTTTTGATCTTTGCACAAAAACGAGTAGAAATCAGGTCTTAATTACCTGATTGATGAGGTATTGAAAGGGTTTCGAGTTCGATTAAGGTTCGGGTGTTTTTGAATTGGAGCTTTTTGATCGAGAGGATTTCTGGTGAAATTGAGGGTTTGGAGAGTTTAGGAACTTCGAAATGAATCGAAAGCCCCCAATTTGTAGACTTGATTTCATGGTTTCGGGCATAACCCGTTTGATTTTGAAATCGGGTTCGTGTTTACCAATTTTAGGAGATTCGAGCTGTAATTTTGCAATTCTAATTGATTGATTGATTGTTTAAGCCGCGTATTAAGTTTAGAAGTGATTAATTTGATTGAATTCGTGTATTTGGACGAGATTTGATTCGAAATTCATCACGGTTACTCGATTAGGAAGGTCAACGCGCGGGAAAATCAAATTGGGTGGGTGATCGAGTTCGAAACAGGGGAACCGAGGGGGTTGTGCGGTTAATTCGGGTCAAATCGATTTAAAAATGGTGTTTTGTAGCCTCGCCGGAGCTCGGCCGGAGCTCCGGCCGAAGCCGCCGGAAAATCGGGGGGATGATGGGGGTTTAGTTTCAGAATTTACACAAATGGTCCCTGCTCTTTCCAATTCTATTATTTTATGTAATAAACTTTTATTCAAAGTTTTTAAAATGACTAAAAACCCCTGCACTTTAATTCTAGGTTATTATTATTATTATTATTATTATTATTATTATTATTATTATTATTATTATTATTATTATTATTATTATTATTAATATATTATTATTACCATTAACATTATGGTTATTATTTTTATAATTAAATTATTATTATTATTATTATTATTATTATTATTATTATTATTATTATTATTATTATTATTATGGTTATTATTATTATTATTATTATTATTATTATTATTATTATTATTATTATTATGGTTGTTATTATTGTTATTATTATTATTATTATTATTACTATTATTATCATTATGACTATTAATCCTTAAAGAATTAAAATTTTACGAATAAGTCCACACACTTAAATAAAATGACAAATATGATCACAACGTATTATACAAAAATACAGGATGTTACAGTCTCCCCAACTTAAAAGAATTCCGTCCCGAAATTAAAATCAAAAAGGGGTTAAAGAATAAGGAAGGGTACGTCTTCTTCATATGATCTTCACGCTCCCAGGTGAATTCTGCTCCTCGTTTGTTTTCCCATCGAACCTTTACGATTGGGGTCGTAGAGGTCCTAGTCTTCTTCATAATGCGATCCATGATTTCGACGGGTTTCTCAACGAAGTGTAGTGACTCGTCAATCTGGATGTCTTCCAATGGCACATGCAAGTTATCGTCGGCCAGACACTTCCTCAGATTCGAGACGTGGAAGACAGGGTGAATTCCACTAAAGTCAGAGGGTAGTTCTAGTTTGTAGGCCACTTTCCCGATTCTTTTCAGAACCTTGAAAGGCCCTACAAACCACGGAGCTAACTTGTCTTTCCTTCCAAAGCGAACCACACCCTTCCACGGTGAGACCTTGAGAAGGACCATCTCCCCAACTCGGAATTCCAGTGGCTTGCGACGTTTATCAGCGTAGCTCTTCTGTCGACTCCTTGCCACTTCCAGGTTCTTGCGGATGGTAGCGACTTTATCGGTCGTCTCTTGTATGAGCTCGGGACCGGTGATAAGATTCTCGCCAATGTCGGTCCAGCAGATTGGTGAACGACACTTACGACCGTAAAGTACTTCAAACGGCGCCATTTGGATGCTTGAGTGTTAACTGTTGTTGTAGGAGAATTCTGCGAGCGGCAGGTGTGTATCCCAGTCGCCCCCAAAATCAAGGACACAGAGACGTAACAGGCCTTCCAGGGTTTGGATCGTCCGCTCGGTTTGGCCATCGGTTTGGGGATAGTAAGCCGTGCTTAAATCCAATTGCGTACCCAGAAGTTCTTGCATAGTAGACCAGAAATGAGAAGTGAATCGAGCGTCTCGGTCGGATATAATGTGAAGAGGCACACCATGACGGCTTACGATCTCGTCGATGTAAATCCGGGCTAACCTTGATGTCTTATACGTGTCGCGTATGGGTATGAAATGTGCCGACTTGGTCAATCGGTCGACGATTACCCATATGCTATCGTGCGCGCGAGATGTCCGAGGTAGCTTGGTTATGAAATCCATGGATATATGTTCCCACTTCCACATGGGAATTTCGGGTTGTTCGAGTAATCCACTTGGACGTTGATGCTCCGCTTTAACCTTCGTGCACGTAAGGCACTTAGCAACATAGGTTGCTATGTCTCGTTTCATTCCGGGCCACCAATATTGACTCCGTAAGTCCATGTACATCTTATCAGAGCCCGGGTGCATAGAATAACGAGTCCGATGTGCTTCGTTCATGATAGAAGCCCGAAGGTTATTGCGTTTGGGAATCCAGATTCGGTTTACGAAATACATTAACCCATTGGCTCTTGTTTCCAATTGGGCTAAGAGATTTGGCTCGAGCTCTTCCTTCATACTCTCTTCAGTTTGCACCGCTTGCTGGGCTTCTCGAATACTTGACTCGATGTGGCAATCGATCTTCAAATTTTGTAGTAGTACTGTTGCATTGTTGACATCGAGTCGGATTTCAGTGTCAAATTCTACCAATGCGTCGAACCATTGACGTCGGTCACGAGTCCCTTCAACGGAAACCATCTTTTGATGCGTCTTTCGACTCAATGCATCGGCTACGACATTTGCCTTGTCGGGATGGTATCGGATATCACAATCATAGTCGCTAATTAGTTCCACCCAACGATGTTGCCTCATATTGAGGTCCTTCTAATTGAAAACGTGTTGGAGGCTCTTGTGGTCTGTGTAGACTATACATTGCGTGCCGTATAGATAGTGTCTCCAGATTTTCAAAGCAAAGACCACCGCTCCGAGCTTGAGATCGTGCGTCGTATAATTTACCTCGTGAACCTTCAATTGTCTCGAGGCATATGCGATGACCTTTCCCCGTTGTATGAGAACACAACCAAGGCCTTGTTTCGACGCGTCGCAGTATACTGTGAAGTCGTCATTCCCATCCGGTAGCGTCAGAATAGGAGCATTGCACAACTTGTGCTTCAATGTCTTAAACGCCTCTTCTTGCTCGGCTTTCCACTCGAAAGGCTTGTTCTTCTGAGTCAAGGACGTGAGTGGCTTTGCGATTTTCGAGAAGTTGGCAATAAATCGCCGGTAATACCCAGCTAGACCAAGAAACGATCGAACTTCCGTTGGAGTTGTGGGAGCACTCCAATTCTTCACGGCTTCAACCTTCGTAGGGTCGACGTGAATTCCTTGACTATTCACTACGTGCCCTAAGAATTGTACTTCTTCAAGCCAAAACTCGCATTTCGAGAATTTCACGTACAGTTGTTCCTTCTTCAACAGATCGAGGATTTGACGGAGATGAAGTTCATGATCGGAGCGAGACTTGGAATAAATAAGAATATCGTCAATGAAAACGATGACAAACTTGTCTAGGTATGGCTTGCACACCCGATTCATAAGATCCATGAAGACCGCAGGAGCATTGGTTAAGCCGAAAGGCATAACCATAAACTCGTAATGCCCATACCGAGTGCGGAATGCAGTCTTTGGGATATCGTCGTCGTGAACTCACAGTTGGTGATAACCTGAACGCAAGTCGATTTTTGAAAAGATTGCAGCTCCTTGAAGTTGATCGAAGAGATCGTCGATACGAGGAAGAGGATACCGGTTCTTGATGGTCAACTTGTTGAGCTCCCGGTAATCGATACACATGCGGAATGACCCATCTTTCTTCTTCACAAATAAGACAGGTGCACCCAAGGGGAAGAACTAGGGCGGATAAACCCCTTCTCGGATAATTCCTGGAGTTGGCTAGAGAGTTCTTGCATTTCAGATGGTGCGAGTCGATAAGGTGATTTAGCCGCGGGGCTTGCTCCCGGAATCAAGTCGATTTTGAATTCTACTTCACGTACGGGAGGTAACCCGCTAAGATCATCGGGAAAGACCTCAGGGAATTCTCGTACAATTGGAACGTCTTTGAGTTCCTTCCCTTTGGCTTTGGTGTTGACTACATAGGCCAAGAATGCCGAATAACTCTTACTTAGGCATTTCCGAGCCTTAGTGCATGACATAAGCTTGAGTCCTTTGGAAGACCGTTCACCGAACACCTTCAACGTGTCCCCGGACGGTAAAGGCATGCGAATGCACTTCTCGAAGCAAACGATCTCGGCATGGTTCTTAGATAACCAATCCATGCCAATAATGACGTCAAAACTCCCGAGCTTCATAGGAATGAGGTCGATAAGAAATTTATGGTCGTCGAGACACAATAGACAATTGCGGATGACCACGTCGATGGTGATGGGTTCTCCATCAGCAACTTCGACAGTGAGAGGTCTCTCTAGATTTGAGCGAGGTTTAGAAAGTGTCGGCTCGAATTCTAAGGAAACGAAACTTCTATCGGCGCCCGAATCAAATAATACGTATGCGTAGGTGTCATTAATAAGAAACATACCTGTATAGGTTTTAGAGGCACTTAAGGACAGAAGCAAGGAATTTTAAGAGAATTCTATGGAGATAGGGTTGAAATTTTACGTACCGTTCACCACCTCGTTGTTCGTTTGAGCTTGGTTCGCGTTGATGTTGAAGGCACGTCCACGAGCTTGCGAAACATTGCCCACAAGACGAGGGCATTGGGACGGTAGTGACCTGGTTCTCCACAATTGTAGCAGACCCGATTTGGTTCCGTCACTGCGTTTCCCATTGCTCGGCGACACGTTGCCACGAGGTGCCCGTACTTGCCACATAGTGTGCAGATGCGACACGGAAGGTTGCCCGGGTGATGATACCTACACGTGTTACACATAGGTAGAGGGCCCGCATAAGCCTTTGCCACGGGCACTTGTGTTGCCGGTGTAGCCCCGGGAATACACTGTCTTTGGGGCGGCTTAGGAGCAGTCATGGCATAGTTCCGTGCCGGTACAAACTTCCTTTTCTTGTTATCAGGCTTGACCTCCTTAACCTCCTCGGGGGTCGTCTTCTCAGTCTTCTTGGCACCCTTTGCAGACATAGTGCCCGCTCGGATGTAGTTCTCCGTCAATTGGGCAGTGATGGTGATGGCTTCTTCCAAAGTTGCGGGTCGACTACCCACAACGGCATCCTGAATCTGAGGTGGCACACCCTTAATAAATTTTTCCACATTACGGGAAACAGTATCCACCATGTGTGGTAGCAGTATACTCAGCTCGTGATGACGGGTAGAATACGCCAGATGGTTCCCGCCATCCTGTTTCAGGTTCCAGAATTCCTCCTCCAGTTTCTGGATTTCACTCCTCGGGCAAAACTTGGCGATGGCTATGTTTTTGAAATCCTCCCAAGTTAAAGCCAAGATTGCGTCGGGGCCTCGATTTCTCTTTTCGCTGTTCCACCACGTTAAGGCCCGTTGCTGCAGCATACTGGTGGCATACCTTACTTTGAGTGCTTCGGGGCACTCACAGTTGACAAAGGTGTTCTCCATCCCCTCAAACTATTCTAATAGACCGGTGGCACCTTCCTTGCCACTATAACTGGGAGGCTTGCATGAACTAAAGTGCTTGAAGGTGCAAGACTGGTTGTTACGCCTTTGGTTTGCACTATTTTCCCCTTGGCCGTTGCTATTGTTCGTGACGTTTGCGATCATAGTGCTGTTGAGTTCAGCTACCATGGTCGGGATGACCACAGCTATTTGCCGGGCAATCATGGCGGCAAGCTTACGGCTGGATCTTCCTCGGTTTCCGTGGTAACGAGACATGCTGGAAAAATACAAATTTGGTTAGGACCGGTTTAAGGTAAGAATCATGAATTATACAGAATGATTCCATTTGGTGACGCATCACCATTTGAAAACGTTGACACGTCAAGATGAATTGACCCATTCGCCTTAGAAACTTGTGTATGTTGGTCATAGTTTATCACTCATCCCGGAAATCCCCAGGTAAGCATGACTGGTCCCGTAGGATTTATGCGAAATGCTTACCTTAGCCTGAGGGCCTTTTGCCAGGAAAACCAGAATACAGGTGTCTATGTACCACACTAGTTCTTTGGTTCATGAAATCAAAGATCTTGATGAGATATTTATAAGATTAGACATAAAGTCTAAGGAATTCCTATCAATAGATTCTACTCGGAGACGAGAATAAGTTTAAGAAGTAGTAACTGTCGGGGAGAATCAATGTTTAAGATAAGCCTAGGGGAGACGGGTAACAATATGTAATCATGTAGAAAGGCACCTATGGTAAGGCATCACATTACACATAATAAGGCATAGCGTTAGGCAGCATGCAAACAATAAGTATGTATTCATAAGAATACTATTCTATAAGGATCATGCATAAACTATAGTCTAGGTCACCATTTCTAATAACCTAAATCCCTATAGTTATGGGCTCTGATACCAATCTGTCACACCCCAACCTTGACGGCGGAAACGTCAAGGTGTGAGGGTTAAGATTGTTCACAGCCACATAACGCTATGTTAAAATGTAAAATGCCATTAATCAATTGTTTAAAACACCACATACATCAAAGTCTCAAAATAAATCAAACGAAAACAAGAATCCAATTGTCTTTATTAAGCCTAGGTCCATGTTCTAGGTTTAAGCATTTCTTCAATCATCGCTAAGCTTGCACATTACCTGAAACATGTTGAAAATAAAGTCAACTAACGAGTTGGTGAGTTCTCATGGTTTTATATACAATAAATATACAAAAATGTGGCAATTCTAGTCAATGGTCACAAGATAGTAAGTATATAGAACATGCATAGTTACAATCAAACCTCGACTAAATAATATGAATAAGCATGATTAGCTAAGTGTATTTGGTTCCCTAGTGCACAAGCATACGGCTCCTAGGAGCCGGCAATCCCTCGGCTTTAGCACCAAATAGGCTTGTCAGGCCCAAAGATCTAAGACTTCGCCAGGCTAGCAATAGTTAATGATTGCACACGTATGTCACATATCATATAATACTTAACATATTCAAACAACCACGACTATGTAAAGAATTGTACGTGTGTAATAAGTATCAAAGCGTGTATGTGTAAATTTGTATAAGCAACAAATTTCACCTCGAAAGATGTGAAATAAACGTAAAGCGGGGCATAAGAACTCACGTGTTTAATAAGAGAGACTTGCAGATGTAATAAGAATAACCACGAATAAGATTTCCAATACAAACGTCACAAGGCACCTAATTAAGAATAAGGTAACGCGTTATAATTTGTTTGACGATTAATTATATTTTAGGGTTGTAAGTCTAATAGGATTTAATAATTATTCCTATTTATTACATGTTAATAATGCGATCGGATAAATAGAACGAATGGATTTTTATACTTTGAAATAATTAATTGTTTGCGCGTATGAGAAAGAATAATATAAATAAGAAGAAAAACTTGATTTAATCGTACGTTAAACCGATTTATAAAGATTGCATATAATAATTATGACACAAGATTTAACTATTAAAAAAGAACTATATATATATATATATATTTAAAAAAATGAACCATATATATATATATTTAACTATTAAAAATGAACTATATATATATAAAAAAATGAACTATATATATATATATATTTATATATTAATAAGTAGCTAAACAATTTAATTACTTAAATATATATGAACATATACAAGTATTATTTTCACACATTTCTTTTGTATTTTTTTTTAAAAATACAAAAATGTATTTATAAATACAAAAGTATTTTATAAAAATTAATTTAGCCATAAATTAGTTAAACAAAAGTTTAAATAAATTCTGCCTTTTATAAAATAATTTTAGAAATTTTCAGAATTTAAAAAGGTTAAATAAATAAAAAGAAATGAAGAAAAGAAAAAAAATCAGAAAAAGAAGAAGGGGAGGGGGCTGCCCGGGGTCGAACCCGGGGCCTCCCATCCAAACTGAAGCGCAGGAACCAGTGAACCAGGGCCGTGGCCTTGGTTCACATTGGTTTGATTTGTATTTAAACATATATTCCCTGGTTTACCCCCAATCGATGAACCCTAATTTCAAAAGAATCAAAATCGGCCCTCGATTCGGTGTTAATCACCTAAATCATCATAGGGCTTTTGATCCTTGCATAAAAACGAGTAGAAATCAAGTCTTAATTACCTGATTGATGAGGTATTGAAAGGGTTTCGAGTTCGATTAAGGTTCGGGTGTTTTTGAATTGGGGCTTTTTGATCGAGAGGATTTCTGGTGAAATTGAGGGTTTGGAGAGTTTAGGAACTTCGAAATGAATCGAAAGCCCCCAATTTGTAGACTTGATTTCATGGTTTCGGGCATAACCCGTTTGATTTTGAAACCGCGTTCGTGTTTACCAATTTTAGGAGATTCGAGCTGTAATTTTGCAATTCTAATTGATTGATTGATTGTTTAAGTCGCGTATTAAGTTTAGAAGTGATTAATTTGATTGAATTCGTGTATTGGACGAGATTTGATTCGAAATTCATCACGGTTACTCCTCGGCTCGATTAGGAAGGTCAACGCGCGGGAAAATCAAATTGGGTGGGTGATCGAGTTCGAAACAGGGGAACCGAGGGGGTTGTGCGGTTAATTCGGGTCAAATCGATTTAAAAATGGTGTTTTGTAGCCTCGCTGTAACGCCCCGAAATTTCCCGAAACAAGCCACTTAATAATAATGGGCTTTTAAGGGTTAATTTAAGAAATAAAGGGGTAAATTAGTGGGCTATGGATAAAATTAGTCTTAATGGGCTAGGCTTAATGGGTTTAAGGGCCCTAATCAGCCCTTAAACATGCATGAACAGCTCCATCTTCACCATTTCAAACCCTAGCCACCAAATTCGTAGAGAGAGAAAGTAGAGAGAGAAAGTGAAGAAATTCAAGATTTAGAGCTTGAAGGGTTGAAGGATTGAAGTTCTGGTGGATTGGAGCATCAAAACACAAGGAAAGAGCAACAAAACAAGGTAAGAATCGACCTCTAAGGCCCTCTGTAGATCAAACCCGGATTCTAGGGTTTTGGGGTTTTGAAAAGTTTAAAGAAACATATAAAGGTCGAATTTTTACGTATGAAAACGTGTAAAAAGCTTAGATTTGAGTTCATGGAAGGTAAACTAAGGATTTGGACGTAAAAAGTTAAGATTTTGGGTTAAAAATGGGCTGGATCTGAGTTTCTGTTCATCCAGCGAAACTGGGCCCCGATCCAGCGAATTTAAGCATTTAACCAGCGAAACTGCACATTAGTTTAGCGAGACTAGGAGAAGTTCCAGCGAAACTACAGTTTCGCTGGGGCGAAACTATAGTTTCGCAGGTAATCTCGCTAAGACCCAGACTGACCTATAGACCTTGCGAGAATAGGGAATTCCAACGAAAGTTGGGCGCTCAAGGTAGCGAATCTGTCTAGCGAAACTAGCAGAAGTGCTGCCCAGCGAAACTGCAGGCGAAACTGGAGTTTCGCTGTAGCGAAACTATAGGCGAAACTATGAAGAAAATGACGTTTTTGCATGTTAACTTTCGTGCAGCTAGAGTATTCAGGCTATAGCCTAAGTGACTTAGAATTTAAGCTACTTGGACGAGTTCAGGTGAGTTCTAGATCCCCTATTTTATACATGCTTTAAATGTTTTGGGGCGGTATGCATACTAAGATACATACTTTTTATGATCAGTTCTTTTAAAGTAAAGCTTTACATACTATCTTATATGAGAAATGGGGTGTTATAATGAATTGATAGTGTGTTTTTCCTTATCGAGATATAACCTTGTAGTGATGAATTGCCTTCGAGATGTGTTGTGTTATATATATATATATAACTTAAATAAGAAAGTGAAACATAAAGAAAGGTTATGTGGCCCATAACGTGTACCTGGATAAAGTAAAGTCTTGCAAGTAAAGTCCTGCAGGCAAGGGATAAAGTAAAGACTTGCAAGCAATGGCTAAAGGAGGGTTGCATTTGTTGTGCCCTCACCCGGATAAAGTAATGCTCGAACAGGCAGGTCTGTAAGCCTTGAATTGGCATGACATTAATGGCCCGATCGAGTACGACTGTAAGCCCTTAATTGGCGTGTCGGTAAAGTCCTAGGCGAGCCTAGGCACCGATTGTGACAGAGAATTGACGGATAAAGAAGAGTAATAAATAACGAGAAATGAAAAGTAATGATAAAGTATCAATAAAGTGATAGCCTGTATGTATTGATGCTTGATAGACGAGAACTATTTCCAACTGCTAAAGCTAATACCTTTACAAAAGTTATTTACAAAGAAAACCTAGAATTCACTCAGCGAAGCTGACTTTTGTATGCATATCAGTTGACAGGTAAGAGTTAGAGCGACGGAATAGAGGCATGGGACTGAAGCTTCTTGGCACTAGAAGACTGGCATCCCTGATGAAGAAAAGATTAAGAGGACTCTAAATAGATTTTTAGGATTAAAGACAACGTTTATATTTTACTTGTAATGAATTGAAATGACAGTATTTTTCCGCTGCAACGTATATTTTATGCCTATATGAGTAAATGACTGTCTTAACAAATGTTTTGCTGTGAATGACCAACTGTGAGGCTTCCCTGAGAAAGGTGGGCCTTACAAGTTGGTATCAAAGCCAATGTTTAAGAGATTTGGGAAAATTATTTTATAAACCTAAACTTAAACAGAGAATGGGACCAAGTGCCAAGGATGCCAGTCCAAGAAGCTCCATGCCCAGAGGTAACAAATATGTTGTAGGTATTATTCTAGTGGATAGTGCCTTCTTATTTAAGTTAGAGCCGAAGTAGAGTAGGATAACGTTATCTGTGATGCCTATCTGAATTTATGTGACTTATACGTGCATAGACTAGGTATAGTAGGTTCTGGTGTTGGTGTGGTTCAGGATAGAAAAGTTTATGGCACGAGAAGTTCTGTAAGTAGTTAATCACAACTGGCCACTGTTATTAAAAATTTACAAAACTTGTCGTGAACTGAACTTGCCTTGAAGGACCATATTAACATTCCGAATCTTATAGGAAGTAGAAAGAATGGCACCAAAGACAGAAGTTCCAACCATGGTCACCCGGAGGAGCACCAGGGGAAGGCCCCCGACTAAGGCAAAAGAAACCGCAAGTGCAACTGTGAAGCCAACAACAAGGTCAACCAAGAAGCCGGTTGACAAACCAGTTAAGGAGGAGGTTGAGTTGGAAATGGAAACTGAGGGACCTACCCCTGATCAGGCCAAACTGAAAGAGACAGTAAAGGAAGCTATTGCCCAAGAGGTGCATCAGGTCCTGTCTGGAGTGATGCCCGCTCTGCTTGCGGAATTTGTGGAGCAGGTTAAGGGCGACAGTAAGAAGAGTACGGCTTCAGAAAAAGTTGATAAGAAAGGGGCAGTCAAGACTGAGGAGTTGAGCGACGAGGGAGATCGTCTGGGTAACCATGATGGCCCTGAAGTGGAAGAGAGAGCGAAGGGGTGCAGCTACGGGGATTTTCAGAGGTGTAAGCCCCCAACGTTTGATGGTACTGGTAATGCTGCCACTGCTCAGCGTTGGATTAGGGAAATGGAGGCCGTACTGAAGATCAGTGAGTGCCGTGAAAACCAAAAGGTGAAGTTTGCTTCCCATTCCCTTTTGGTTCCAGCACTGTGTTGGTGGGATAACATTGCTGAGTCTTACGGAGAGGAGGCCATTGAGAGGATGAAATGGCCGGAGATGAAGAGGTTGGTGATAGAGGAGTACTGCCCGGAAAGAGAGCTTGACAAGGTCGAGCAAGAGTTTGTGAGTTTGGAGGCTGGAAATATGACTCACCAGGAGTACACTACAAGATTCAATGAAATGGCACGTCTGGTGCCTGATTTGGTAACTCCTGAAGCCAAAAGGATCAAGAGGTACATACAAGGGTTGCCCCTAGACATTCGTAGGGACATGGTCACTGCTCGACCTAGCACTTTTAGGTCAGCAGTGGACCTCAGTGGGAGGTTGTACGATCATCGTAGGCCGGTGGCAGTGGGTGAGACGAGGAAAGTTTGGAACAATAACAATAGGAAGAGATATGGAAGTGGTGGCCACCAACCGGGGAACAAGAAAGCAAGGGTGGATGCAAAACAGATGGTTGTGAAGAGGGTCGAGGAAGCTAAGAACTGTGGGAAGTGTGGGAGGAGGCATCCCGGAGAGTGCCGATTGGGTAGCCATGGGTGCTACCGGTGTGGGAAAACGGGTCACATGGCTAGGGAGTGCTCGGGAGTAAACGAGTGCTTTAACTGCCATGAGTCGGGGCACTACAGCAGGGATTGCAAGAAAGCCAAGCCGGGAAGCTCGGGCACGAGCAGGGGTGATGACAAGGGGGATGATGGAAAGCCCAAGGTCAAGGCAAGGGTTTTCACCATGAACAAGAAGGAAGCAAGGAAGGACCCGGACGTAGTGTCAGGTACGTTCCTTGTCAATGATGTTTGCGCCTCCATATTATTTGATAGTGGTGCCAGTAAGAGTTTCGTATCTGTGTCCTTCTGTGCTACACTAGATGTCCAAACTAAGGAAATAGATGATGCCTTCGAAGTAGAAACAGCCGATGGTAAGTCCATTAGAATAGTCCGATGATAGAGAACTGCCACATTAAACTAGGAGGCCATTACTTTCCCGCACGATTGTTTGTTATGCCCTTAGGAGGTTTCGATGTCGTACTAGGGATGGATTGGCTAGCTGCCCATGATGCTAACATAGTATGCCAACAGAAGATGATCCGATTAACGGCTCCAGATGGTAGTTCGGTTACGATCTATGGTGATAACGATTGTAAGGTTCCAAGGATCATTTCCATGATCAAGGCGGAGAAATGTATGAGGCGAGGGTGCGGAGCTTATCTAGCGTATGTCAAGGATGTCAAAGATAAGGCGAAAGAGTTGTCCGATGTGCCAGTGGTGCGGGACTTTCCTGACGTATTCCCAGAGGATCTGCCCGGAGTACCACCAGATAGAGAGATAGAGTTTCAGATTGACTTGCTGTCAGGAGCCCAACCCATTGCCAAAGCACCCTACCGCCTAGCTCCGTCCGAGATGAAAGAGCTCATGTCACAACTGCAGGAACTCCTTGACAAGGGATTCATTAGGCCCAGCATTTCCCCATGGGGTGCTCCCGTGCTATTTGTGAAGAAGAAGGATGGCAGCATGAGGATGTGCATAGATTACAGGGAGTTGAATAAGCTGACCGTGAAGAATCGGTACCCTCTACCCCGGATAGATGATCTATTTGATCAATTGCAAGGGGCAAGCTGGTTCTCCCGAATAGATCTCCGATCCGGATATCATCAACTGAAGGTAAGAGAGCAAGATATCCCAAAGACGGCCTTCCGAACACGCTATGGCCACTATGAGTTCCTGGTTATGTCTTTCGGGCTAACCAATGCTCCTGCGGCATTCATGGACTTAATGAATCGCGTGTGTCGCCCGATGTTGGACCGATCAGTGATAGTCTTCATTGACGATATTTTGATATACTCAAAGAATGAAGGAGACCACGCTTGTCATATTAAGGAGGTGTTAGAGACTTTACGAAAGGAGAAACTGTATGCGAAGTTCTCTAAATGTGCCTTCTGGCTACGGGAGGTGCAGTTTTTAGGGCACATTATAAATTCCGAAGGAGTCATGGTTGATCCAGCAAAGGTCGAGGCAGTTATACGATGGAATTCCCAAAGACGCCATCCGAAATCCGTAGTTTCTTGGGATTAGCTGGCTACTATAGAGGTTCATCAAGATTTCTCAAAGATAGCTTCCCCATTAACAAGGTTAATAAGAAAGAACGTGGTATTCGACTGGGGGAAAGAACAGGAAGATGCGTTTCTGGAATTGAAGGATAGACTGACCAAAGCTCCTATACTAACTCTACCGGAGGGAGATGAAGACCTAACGGTATACTCCGATGCTTCTTACTGCGGGCTAGGCTGTGTGTTGATGCAAAGAGGAAAGGTTATAGCTTACGCATCCAGACAGCTAAAGGACACGGAGGTTAATTACCCGGTTCACGATTTGGAACTTGCCGCAGTAGTGTTCGCATTGAAGATCTGGAGACACTATTTGTATGGAACTAAGTGCGCCATATTTACCGACCATAAAAGTCTGAAATATTTCTTTGAGCAGAAGGACCTAAATATGAGACAAAGGAGGTGGTTGGAGTTGATAAAGGATTACGACTGTGAAATCCATTATCACCCGGGTAAGGCGAACGTGGTAGCCGATGCCCTGAGCCGAAAGGAAGGATATGAACCGATCCGGGTGAAGGCGTGCCAACTAGTAGTGACCCCAGATGTTATGAGGATGATAAGCGAAGCTCAAATGGACGCTTTAAAAGAGCAGCAAATCAATAAGGAAAGGATGGTGGGAAAAGTGGATGAATTGGTAGAGAACACCTTGGGTGTTAAGACCTTCCATGGCAGGATATGGGTTCCGAAGCATGGTGACTTGCGGGAAAAGATTATGGATGAAGCGCACAAGACCCGCTACTCAATACATCCAGGCGCAAATAAGATGTACCACGATTTGAAAAAGATTTTTGGTGGCCCGGGATGAAGAGAGATGTGGTTGCATATGTAAATAAATGTCTCACGTGCCTACAGGTGAAGGCTGAGCACCAAAGACCTTATGGTTATGTTCAGCCATTAGAAGTGCCAGAGTGGAAGTGGGAACATGTTACCATGGACTTCATCACCAAACTACCCCGCACGGCAAAAGGCCACGACGCGATATGGGTGATAGTTGACAGACTAACTAAGAGTGCGCATTTCCTTCCAATCAAGGAAGCAATTAGTTCAGAAAAGCTTGCTGGACTGTTTATCCGAGAAATCGTGGCGCGACATGGTATGCCCGTATCGATTGTTTCAGATAGGGATACGCGGTTCACCTCAAAGTTTTGGAAAAAGTTCAATGAAGAGATGGGTGCGAGGTTGCATGTTAGTACCGCATACCACCCGCAGACCGATGGGCAATCGGAGAGAACTATCCAGACACTGGAGGATATGCTTCGGGCATGCGTTATCGAATTTGGCGGCAACTGGGATGATCATTTGCCACTAGCCGAGTTCTCGTATAACAACAGCTACCACGCCAGTATTAAGATGCCCCCATATGAGTTATTGTACGGTCGACGGTGCAGAACTCCTATTTGTTGGGGTGATGTCGGACAGAAGGAGCTAGGAAGCTTAGAAGTTGTGGAAGCCACAACGGAGAAGTTGGAGAAAATCAAGGCGTATATGAAGGCTGCCAAGGATAGACAAAAGTCATACGCCGACAAAGAAGGAGACCAATAGAGTTCAGCGTGGGTGACAGGATAATGCTAAAAGTGTCACCATGGAAGGGAATCATCCGATTTAGGAAGAGGGGGAAACTGAGTCCCAGGTTCATCGGACCATTCGAGGTACTAGCACGAGTTGGGGACGTAGCTTACAGGCTAGACCTTCCAGAAGAATTAAGTGGGATTCACCCTACCTTTCATGTGTCGCACTTAAGAAAATGTTTAGCACCAAATGAGGCAGTCGTACCTCTAGATGACATCGAAGTGGACGAGAACTGAACTATGTAGAACAACCAGTGGCTATACTGGATCGGAAGGAGAAACAATTGAGAAATAAAGTAGTCAAGCAAGTTAAGGTGCAATGGAAACACCGAAAAGGGTCGGATGCCACCTGGGAA
The DNA here is from genome assembly GCA_024085815.1 of Flaveria linearis. NCBI lineage: Eukaryota > Viridiplantae > Streptophyta > Magnoliopsida > Asterales > Asteraceae > Flaveria > Flaveria linearis. The sequence goes on along the minus strand of JABSNV010001142.1, from coordinate 185,751 downwards.
TCCGAGGAGGAAATGAGACGCCAATACCCCGATCTGTTTAATGACGAGTCAGGTTCGAGGACGAAACCTAAATAAGGGGGGGAGACTTGTAACGCCCCGAAATTTCCCGAAACGAGCCACTTAATAATAATGGGCTTTTAAGGGTTAATTTAAGAAATAAAGGGGTAAATTAGTGGGCTATGGATAAATTAGTCTTAATGGGCTAGGCTTAATGGGTTTAAGGGCCCTAATCAGCCCTTAAACATGCATGAACAGCTCCATCTTCACCATTTCAAACCCTAGCCACCAAATTCGTAAGAGAGAGAAAGTAGAGAGAGAAAGTGAAGAAATTCAAGATTTAGAGCTTGAAGGGTTGAAGGATTGAAGTTCTGGTGGATTGTAGCATCAAAACACAAGGAAAGAGCAACAAAACAAGGTAAGAATCGACCTCTAAGGCCCTCTGTAGATCAAACCCGGATTCTAGGGTTTGGGGTTTTGAAAAGTTTAAAGAAACACATAAAGGTCGAATTTTTACGTATGAAAACGTGTAAAAAGCTTAGATTTGAGTTCATGGAAGGTAAACTAAGGATTTGGACGTAAAAAGTTAAGATTTTGGGTTAAAAATGGGCTGGATCTGAGTTTCTGTTCATCCAGCGAAACTGGGCCCCGATCCAGCGAATTAAGCATTTAACCAGCGAAACTGCACATTAGTTTAGCGAGACTAGGAGAAGTTCCAGCGAAACTACAGTTTCGCTGGGGCGAAACTATAGTTTCGCAGGTAATCTCGCTAAGACCCAGACTGACCTATAGACCTTGCGAGAATAGGGAATTCCAACGAAAGTTGGGCGCTCAAGGTAGCGAATCTGTCTAGCGAAACTAGCAGAAGTGCTGCCCAGCGAAACTGCAGGCGAAACTGGAGTTTCGCTGTAGCGAAACTATAGGCGAAACTATGAAGAAAATGACGTTTTTGCATGTTAACTTTCGTGCAGCTAGAGTATTCAGGCTATAGCCTAAGTGACTTAGAATTTAAGCTACTTGGACGAGTTCAGGTGAGTTCTAGATCCCCTATTTTATACATGCTTTAAATGTTTTGGGGCGGTATGCATACTAAGATACATACTTTTTATGATCAGTTCTTTTAAAGTAAAGCTTTACATACTATCTTATATGAGAAATGGGGTGTTATAATGAATTGATAGTGTGTTTTTCCTTATCGAGATATAACCTTGTAGTGATGAATTGCCTTCGAGATGTGTTGTGTTATATATATATATATATAACTTAAATAAGAAAGTGAAAGTAAGAAAGGTTATGTGGCCCATAACGTGTACCTGGATAAAGTAAAGTCTTGCAAGTAAAGTCCTGCAGGCAAGGGATAAAGTAAAGACTTGCAAGCAATGGCTAAAGGAGGGTTGCATTTTTGTGCCCTCACCGGATAAAGTAATGCTCGAACAGGCAGGTCTGTAAGCCCTGAATTGGCATGACATTAATGGCCCGATCGAGTACGACTGTAAGCCCTTAATTGGCGTGTCGGTAAAGTCCTAGGCGAGCCTAGGCACCGATTGTGACAGAGAATTGACGGATAAAGAAGAGTAATAAATAACGAGAAATGAAAAGTAATGATAAAGTATCAATAAAGTGATAGCCTGTATGTATTGATGCTTGATAGACGAGAACTATTTCCAACTGCTAAAGCTAATACCTTTACAAAAAGTTATTTACAAAGAAAACCTAGAATTCACTCAGCGAAGCTGACTTTTGTATGCATATCAGTTGACAGGTAAGAGTTAGAGCGACGGAATAGAGGCATGGGACTGAAGCTTCTTGGCACTAGAAGACTGGCATCCCTGATGAAGAAAAGATTAAGAGGACTCTAAATAGATTTTAGGATTAAAGACAAATTTATATTTTTACTTGTAATGATTGAAATGACAGTATTTTTCCGCTGCAACGTATATTTTATGCCTATATGAGTAAATGACTGTCTTAACAAATGTTTTGCTGTGAATGACCAACTGTGAGGCTTCCTGAGAAAGGTGGGCCTTACACTCGCCGGAGCTCGGCCGGAGCTCCGGCCGAAGCCGCGGGAAAATCGGGGGATGGTGGGGGTTTAGTTTCAGAATTTACACAAATGGTCCCTGCTCTTTCCAATTCTATTATTTTATGTAATAAACTTTTATTCAAAGTTTTTAAAATGACTAAATAACCCCTGCACTTTAATTCTAGGTTATTATTATTATTATTATTATTATCTTTATTATTATTGTTATTATTAATATTAATATATTATTATTACCATTAACATATGGTTATTTTTTATAATTAAAATTATTATTATTATATTATTATTATGGTTATTATTATTATTATTATTATTATTATTATTTTATTATTATTATTATTATTATGGTTGTTATTATTATTATTATTATTATTATTATTATTATTATTATTATTACTATTATTATCATTATGACTATTAATCCTTAAAGAATTAAAATTTACGAATGAGTCCACACACTTAAATGAAATGACAAATATAATCACAATGTATTATACAAAAATACAGGATGTTACAACAATGCCGTCAATGATACTAGTCTCTCGTTTATTCTTAGCCTTTCTCGCAGCAAGCCATATCAAATCTTCCACATCAAAGATCAGCGACGGACTGAGCTTGCACCAAGACTCCACTCTGGTCCAGACTTCTGTCGAATACATTTTTTTAGTTTATTGTGTAATCCTAATTAGGTCTTGTGTAACACTCATCAAGCAACTTATTATGCCTATTGATAACTATCGAGTCTAGTGCTGATCATTGTGTTACTCATTGTGTCTAATGTTGACTATTGTGTTATGCAATGTGTTTTTTAAAATGATGATTTTCAAATAACACTGTTTAAAATGTAATTTTTTACATTTTTCTAGTTTATTGTGTAATCCTAATTAGATCATTGTGTTATCCTCGTCAAAACAGCTCATTATGCCGATTGCTAGTTATCGAGTCTAGCGTTGGTCACTGTGTTATCAATTTTGTCTAATGTTGACCATTGTGTTATTATTGTGCTTTTTTAAAATAATGATTTGGAATAACACAATAATAAAAAATGTAAACATTTTATGTTTCAAGTTTATTATGATTCCTCATCAGATCGAGTCTGGTGTTGGTCATTATGTTACCCATTATGTTACCCATTGTGTCTAATATTGACTATTGTGTTATGCATTGTGTTTTTTAAAATGCCGATTTTCAAATAACACAATGCTAAAAACGTAGTATTTTTACGCTTTTCAATTCATTATGTAATACTGATCATGTCAATGTGTAATTCTCGTCAAGCAGCTCCTTGTGTCGATTGCTATAATCGAGTATGGTGCTGGTCATTATGTTACCAATTTTTTATAATATTGATCATTATGTTATGCATTGTATTTTTTAAAATAATAATTTTTGAATAACAAAATAATAAGAAATATAATTTTTTATTTTTCAAGTTTATTATGTATTTCTCATCATCGAGTCTAGTATTGGTTATTGTGTTATCAATTTTGTCTAATTTTGACTATTATCTTATGCATTGTTTTTTTAAATGATGATTTTCAAATAACACAATGATAAAATATATTTTTTTTACGTTTCAATTTATTATATAGTCTTAATGATGTCATTGTGTAATGCTCGTCAAGCAACTCATTATCTCGATTGTTATTCATCGAGTCTATTGTTGATCATTGTGTTACCCATTTTGTCTAATGTTGAGCATTGTGTTTATGCATTTTGTTTTTTAAAATGATGATTTTCGAATAATACAATAATAAAAACTGTAAACTTTTTATGTTTCAAGTTAATTATGTATCACTTATCAGATAATTATGTAATCTTCATCAGTTCTGAAAATTTTACAATGACCTGATGAAATTACACAATAAGTTAAAAAATTATTTTTTTATATCAACACTATACTCATTTTAAACATTAAAAAATACTCATGTTTATAATAAACTTAAAAAAATTAATGTCATATGTAAAATTTATGAGTGTTTAAAAAAAAGAGTGAAACTTTAGAAGAGGGACAGTACCAATTTTGTCACCCACCTAATTTTGATTAAATAATATGTGCCAACATCTTAATGTTTCTTACACTTTTTAGTTTTAGAACACTTTGTATTTAAATATTCCTCTAATCAGTTTTTTTTTACCATCTAACATTTTAGATTATTATTATTACTAGGTTAGATACTCGTGTATTATACATATTGAAATAAAAAATTATATAACATATTATAATGTATGTATAATATACTATATGTTGTAAATAAATATCAATAAAATATTATATGTAACAAACTTAAGATATAAAAAATGGATTTTGTTATTCAAATATACATAAACCTTTTTATAAATCTTTTTAAAATATTTTAGTTTCAACAACGATTAGCTACAAACAAAACTACATTTTAACAAAAAAAAGTAATATAAAGGATTTTTAATAAAGGTTATTTATTTCTAGAAAGAAATTATCTTTATTATTATAGTATTAAATAAGAGTTATTAAGGAAACTTTAAAGTCAATTTTTTACTAAATTTGTAAATTTATTGTGGTGGTGACACATGGACAATCGTAGGTGAAGCTAAGGTGGGGATGACGTAGACATGTTATTTGATTTATTAAAATAGATCAGGGTTATTAGTATGAGTCCATAGACTCGGTTAGGTTTTTAGGGTTTCTTTATGAACTCTATATAATTTACCAAAACTATCAACAGCGATAAATAAAAGTTTAGGTGAATAATTTTATAATGATTTGAATGATTAGATGGTTAAAATGATCACTGGTCCAACAAACTTGATAAATTGAGTTATCACTTTTGATTTTAAGTGAGGATGAAGGCTAAACACCAAAAATAGACCTGATAGAAGCTGGGCAGCGACAGAATTAAAAATAGCTCAATATTGGCCCTGTTTCATCAAAAAAAACCTAAATGGGTGCCCTATTTCATCAAAAAAACCTAAATGGGGTTAACTCTCAATCTATTTAGAAGTATTCATAAATATTTTTTGAGTTGAGATAACCCTGACAGATTACGGAGCTACCCAGCTTCTCTAATGCCAAGTAGTAAAAAACCAGCAAATAAATGAAAATTAAAATTAGTAAAATCCAATATAAAAAAAGTTATAGGCTCTCTAGCCCATTTAACCCAAACGGAATAGAAAACATGATCATAATTCACAAGCACAAATGAGTGCTAAACAATAGGAACAAAATAAAAGCAGTAATCACAAACATATGATCATAATACAGTTATAGAAGGAGATGATGACAAGTCTTACTATATAATATACAAAAATTAATGTGTTAAGCGGCGGAGTTTGAGCCAAATGTTAAGGGGGCGGGGGCGAAAGTAATTATTTTAGAGGGGCGGACTTTATATTTATTAAAAAAATTACACTACCGGACCAAAAATTTACACTCTCAAGCCCAAAAATTTATACTGCTGACGAAAAAAGAGGGTGCGCCCTCCGGCCCCAACACATGACATCTTTTTAAAGTTACTTTTGTACACAGTGGCAGTGCGTGGGCTTTCATACCTTCTCACCCACTTTGTAAGCACGGGACCTCAAGACCCACTCAGTTAAACCCTAATTCTCACAATCATCTCTGTCGCTTCTTTCAATCGTTATGGTTTGTATCCATTTATAACCCTAGATCGCTCAAATCAAGTTGAATGCTGAAATTATTGTTCAGTTTTGTTATCCTCATTATCTTCTCATGCCGTTTTTACTGTCAAACACCTCCTCAAGTCGATCAAATCCTTTGAAGCTTTATTTCTAACCGGATTTTATACATATACTCTATAGTGAAAACAACACCAAACGCATGTGATACGACTCTATAGCTATGGGAGTCATTGACTTAGTCAAATGTGTTTGTTAGAGTTTGTTGAGTTGGCTGAAGAGCTGTTAATAAATAGATGATGGTGGTTGGGTAGAAGGACATGATAGAGTGTAACTACTTTTCCCGTCAAATTCTTTCATTTGTAATCTTTCGATTTATCAATTCAGGGACTCTTCTTCTTTAGTTTCTTGTTGTTAATCTCTATGTTGATCATTGTTCATTCAATCTTAACTATACCTATCTGTTAATCCCTAGTGGATTGTATCATTGGTATCAGAGCATCCATCCTCGGAGCTCTAATCTCTTGCGAATAAGATGACGAAACGTATGGACTCGATTAGGCAGATTGAGCACGAAGATCGTAGCGTTGGTGATGCTGAATCATCAGGAGAAGGTAATCCACAGATTGTTCAGTAGTTGAAGGATTGCTTGCAATCAATTGCGAATACGCGTTGGATCAAGAGAAATCGATTCGTTGAAATCAGGAAGGAACAAGCTCAATTGGTTTTAGCGATAAAGGAAGCAATTAAGAATTTCTCTATGATCCTCAATGCTCAAGGAGGAAGATTTACGGGAGGAAATTCAAATGGTAATTCTGACGAATGATTAAGTTATAATATTCGTCGCGATTAACTCGCATTGATTTTTGAAGTTCAATGGAGATGATTTGTCGGTATGGTTGTTCAAGACAGAGCAGTTCTTTCAATTAGACAAGGTGGCTGATGCGGCTCGAGTTCGATTGGCATCAATTCATTTTGAAGAAAGAGCAATACAGTGGTGTCAATCCTTGTTGAAGCAAAGAGATGATGTTACTCCTACTTGGAGTGAGCTTAAGACAGCTCTTGAGATACGATTTGGAAATCTCTTTGATGATCTGATGTCGGAATTAAAGAACCTTAAGATGACTTCATCCGCCAAACAATACCACGATGCATTTGATCAAATTATGAGTAAACTACAACTTCCTCCTGAATATGCTCTTAGCTGCTTCATTGCGGGTTTAGAGGAAGAAATTCAATTGCATGTACAAATGTTTCATCCTAAGTCTGTTCAGGAAGCTTATGGATTAGTTAAGCTTCAAGAGGCTGCTCAAAATCTTAAGAAATCTAAAGGTCCTGTGAAATTTGGGGGTAGTGGAACTAGTTCATGTCCGCTTGTAACTATAAATTGTAAACTTGGTTCCTTGTTTTGTTTGTATAGGATGATGTTAGATTTAATTTTTGTTTCTCTGCAGCTGTTTTCTCAGTTAATCATCTTCAACCATTTTCACTCTAATAACTTGAATGCAATGTGCTTGCTTTAATCATTATTATCACAATTATATCTTGTAAAATATGGTTGTTTTTTTTTTTGTTTTATAGTTTTGATAATGAGGTATGAGGTATTTTTGGCTCATTGACTTTTATATAACTTTCAGTTTTGTATCTGTATTTTGTTTTCATTTCTTGGCATCATATATGTATTAATACTATCTGGTATTTGTTTATAAAAATCTAATATACTACTTTGTTAATACTGTTGTTATAATGCCAATTTATTGACGTTTTTTGACGTAACAACTATTAATCATACTGGAATCCTTATACGTAATTGCAAGTTTGAACAGATCCATGACGCATTGCAACGACTAGGTGGGTATGTATCTGTCTTTTATATACATGGTAGGCTAATCTTTTGTTTATAAAAATCTACTATACTACTTTGTTGATACTATTATTTTAATGCTAATTTATTGACTTTTTTCTAAGTAACAACAGTTAATCATAATGGAATCCTTATTGGTAATTGCAGGTTTGACCAGATCCATGACACATTGCAACGATTGTGTGGGTATGTATGTGTCTCTTTATATATGAGGAAACTAAATTTGATAACACATTAACACTGACATCCTAAAAAGCCTATACTAAAACACTAAAACAAAACACATCGAATTCTTTATCCTATCACTAGCCTAACCACTCGTGTGTTACATAGTTTGAAAAATTAAAATTAAAATAAACATAAATATAAATTATCAACTACTATTAATAAGTATGTTGTTAGTAGTCGCATAAAAAATTGTAAATTTAGTAGTCGCATAAAAAAATGTAAATTCATATGTGCACGGAACTAATTAGACTGTAAACATATTTCCCATATTTATTCTAAGAATGTTAAAGAAAATTCATTTTGCACGACATTAGTAAGGACATTAGAAGGTTAAAGAATACAACATAATATCTTTGTGCAATAAGAATGATTAGAGATGGGTTTGATGTAGATTTAGGTTTTAATATAAAGAAAACCATAACAGATTGGTGTTATTGGTTATGGTTCTCAAGTTTGTAATTTCAGTGCTTTGATTATTTAGATGAAATATATCACAAACAGAATGACATATAGTGAAATAGTCTATTATCCATCTACTTATATGCATCTAATGTGAACATTAGTTTGCCTTTTCATATTTCTAGTTTTTTTTTTTCTTTCTTATGCCTTTGGAACTTGAATTCACTTGCTATTTATTTGATTGTTTTTAGGATTCAATTACATGGGCAAGAAACTTCATTAACAAGGTGAGCATTCTCTAACAACAAAATTGATCTGGGCAAGAAACTCTAATAACAAGATGAGCATTCAATAATCCTTCATGTGTAATTTCATACCTCTTACTTTCTTTTGGCTAATCAAATGTTGTCGATTCCATATTTTGTTGATTTTCTTTTTTCACTCAATCAATTCTGGAAGCAAGTTATATTTAACGTGTGGCTGGTGCAGGTAAAATTGGTTATAGCATTTGCTTACAACAAAGCAAATCTGGAAGAGAAGAGAAATGACAATAGAAGTATACATTCCCCTTATTTTTACTTATGTGAGATAGTCTTAGGGTTGTTTATGTTAGGAGAAAGGAGCTTCATATATTTTATAGAATGGGTGGGTCAAATGGGTCGGGTAACGGGTTAAGTGGGCAGTGATTTAGGTTAGATGAAAATGATACACCACTGTACTTGTATTTTTTTTTCAGTTCATTGACAGGGCATTGTAGTCTTGAACACTATATAATTTCACGGGTCATATGTGTCGGGTAACGGGTTAAAGAGGGTAGGATTATGTGTTATCATATAAAATAATAATTGCAATTTTATAGATATGGCTTGGAAGCTTTGGTATTTTGAAACTTCTTGAACACATTTGGTTATTTGAAATTCTTTAAATTTACATACTTGATGCATCCTCTTTTGAGATTTTTTATTTTTTGATTCACAAGACATCCTCATTGAATTTACACATTTGGTTATGTAAGAATTTTATAAAAGTTGTTTTTCTTATGTTACTTTCATCACACCCGGTGATCGGATCTAGCCGTGCCCGACTAATATCATTACAATGCAGCAAAAATAGATATATATCCGAACTTAGTCATTACATCATATTAAATATTCATAAGTTAAATTGTGTAAAAACCCAAATGATACATATTTATTTAATTGTTCATAGGTAATAAGGTGGATAGGGCGGTGGCTAAGTCTCCAAGGTTCCATCTAAGGCGGCACCTATCCTTTTGGCATCTGTCAATTAAACTTCACCTGAAATACACACCAAAAATACGTCAATATAATGTTGGTGAGCTCATAAGTTTTAGACACATATTCAGTAAATTTAACATTGAAAACAACTATAATATAAATACCATGATGCACTATAGAATGTATCACAATCAAACATGCCGGACTTTCCCGCCCGAGTACTAAATATCCCCTAACCCGTTACTAGTAGATGGTTGGGTTTAAATATGCCCTGCTAAGCACGGTTAATTGGCACTAATTTGTGACACAATGATTATTGAATCTCAATGGGGGGTTTCCCTGCATAAAGGGCTTATTGTGTGCGGGTGATTTCCCAAAGAGTATTATCCACAAATCACGTGGCTCCTAATGGAGTTAATGATTGTGCTCCGCTAGGGGATAAGATCAGGTAGTATTGCACCAAAAAATAATAATCAACGAGTATGTATTTCACCCCAAAAGTTTTAAAGTAAAAAGGGGTTCATGAGACTTACCTATGGTTGATCACGTGGTTGTTTAAAAGGTTTCGATGCTACCAACCATGAGGCTTGATATGTTTATTTCAAATGAATTAGTAATATTATTAAGGGAACAATTAAGCCCAACCCTCATGTTTTCTATTTGTATTCCTTAGCTTGGTGGGTGTTATATTACATATGTGTAATCTTATTTTAGGTTTTCGAGTTTTGGTTAACATCTTTAGTTTGCTTAATGTTAGGACATTATCTTTTGAGTTTTGATTATTTTTGTTCTTATAGGTGTGCTATATTTCCAAAATAGAAAGGTTTCAATAGCTGGCAAGATTGGTCCCTCAACTTTACTAGATTTACATTTTTGACCCTAAAGTTTGGGATTCTTGTACTATAATTACTTATAATGGTTTTTATAGTTTTTAATGGATTAGGCTACTGTAATAAGTTGGTTTTTATATTATTTTATCTTTCTTAACGGTTTCAAGAGCTTGTTTTCTATTTAAGTTTTTATGAAGTTTTATTTAGATACTTTCTTATTTGAGGTCGTTGGATGACCCAAATGGAGGTTTTGCCTTAAATACATATTTTTTAAATAATAATTGGTCTCTGGAGGGTTAAATGTATGGCTTTAGGATTGATGAGTTACTTATCGTGTTCTTAAGCATGTATCATATCACGATTCGAGTATGTTGGTAATGTAAGATTAAATTCTTGGTTTAACTAAAATTTTTATTTGTGAATAAGTTTTTAGATATATTCTACTGAAAAATCATCAATTTCAAAAGATTAGGGATTATTTATATATGTTATAATTTTTCTAATTATTAAATCAGTAGTTATTTAATATAAATGCTAAATTTTATAAAACCTTCTATAATATTCTAAAACTAGTAAATATATAGTTTTTAACTTATATTAGTCTTTATTAAACTATTATTTACTGAAAATTTGGGTCTGTTGTCTTGGTTTTGGATTTAAACGTCATTGGTTCGGGTTTTAACGGGTTTTCGAGTTTTGGTTGACTTTGGTCAACTTTTTGTCATATATGGATTTAATATACTTATAATAATTCTTAATTTCTTTGGTTTTCACTAATGTTGCTCTTAAGCACGTTTTTAACAATTTTCTTTATTTTAAAGTGAATATCCTTTGTATTTTTTTACCAATGAAATAAGTTCTTAAAACTATGAATTTAAATTTTAGGATTTTTTTAAATATAATAAGTCTACTAGAATTTTTATATAACCAACTTTCATAGATTTACCATTTTCGTTACCTAGCTCGTTTAGTTTCGTTAAGTGTCCGTTAAGTCCCGGTTAAGTCTCGGTTTTGAATTTACTAAGGGGCTGTTTGATTGTGCTGACTGAGTCAGAAGCTGACCCAGTAAGAAGTTCTGATTGAGTCTGCATCTGACTGGAACTTGGTTGTTTGATACAGTATCTGACTGACTATGCTGAATGATAAAAATAATCGTATTAACCCTTGTATTTTAACCGATATTATGTAATAACTCCATTCATAAATTATTTTAACACACAAAATAATAATAATAATATAATAATAATAATAATAATAATATATAATAATAATAATAATAATAATAATAATAATAATAATAAAAAAAAGAGATAAACCACACCCAAACACATCTCTGATCTCCCCTCTATTCTCTTTCACTCTTCTCTTTCACATCCTCTTACCACCACCACAACCACCACCAAGACACCGACCACCGTTACCACACTTCTCTTCCACTCTTCCGACTTCAAAACCAACGTCGCAACAGGCTGCCGAGGGGTGCTCGTCGGTGGTCGTGCCGTTAGGGCGGTGCGGTGGTGCTGCGGCTGCCTGCGGGTCGCGAGAGGGCTTGCGGCGGAGGGAGGAGGGCGGCGGAGGGAGGGCGACGAAGGGGTGGTCGTCGGTCGCGAGAGGTGCTGCGGGTCGCGAGATGGGCAGGGTCAGCCGGTCAGCATATTTTTTTTCATGGTCTGGGTCAGCACCGGAGACCCGGTAAGCCGGGCTCGAAGCCGAAATCAAACGGGCTGACCGCTGACCGAGTCAGCGGGTCAGCCCGGTCAGCGGGTCAGCACCAAAACAAACAGCCCCTAAGTATTTTAACCTGTCCCTTACCATATTTTATAACATAAATATCTTATAAATAACCCCTTAATTTCAGTACTTAGGGCCCCCTTTCTGTTTTCTTTTATTTCCTTAAAAATACTTGTTTTTATAATTTTGTATTATTCATAAAACGTGAAATACAAATTTAATTTATGAAACTTTGTTTGTAATATGAGATGACCTTTTTAAACTTCCAAAAATATTTTGATTAGAATTTTTGGACTCGTATAATATATTTTCATATTTTTATGAAACCCGGGGTTTCTAGTGTGTTAAACTTACCAAATCTGTACTTGGGGCCAATAGAGCTTTGAGAAGGTTTGAGTATCTTTAGTTGCTGAAAAGTGAGGTGTTTTAAGGTGTCATAAGAGGTTGGGGTGTCATGGGTTTAGTTGTGTCACAAACGTAACGAAACGCGATGTTTACGTGTTTTCGGGTAGTAACAAGTTACCTTGATGCTTGGGTGATCGAGGGTTTCAAGGATGGAAGTGAGACCTTGAGATGACAAGAGAATGTTGTTCAAAAGTAGAGATTAGGACAGGCTCATATACGAAAGAAATGGAAGGTAGTATTTGATGATGTACAAGTGTGTGTGTGTGTATGTGTGTGTGTGTTCAAGTAATGTTTACCTTAACTTGTTGGGGTTGATGGAGCTTGAGTTTAGGCTATTCCTTGGCTTCAAAAGGCTGGATCTTGGTGTTTAATGAGTGAAAGAGAGTATAAGACAGTCTAAGAGAGTGAAGAGTGTTTTGTCGGAGTTGGGGTTTGAAATGAAGGTGGAGATGGTGGTGTAAAGGGGGTTCGGCCGAGAGGGTTCTGGGGGATTGGGAGTCTAAATCCTTGGATTCCATAAGATTATGACTGAGATTTGGGGGATTATGGAAATTATTGCAAGTAACTAGGTCCCTAGGTGAACCCTTCATGCATTGGGTGGTTTGGGTGGTGATTTGACCAAGACTAAATTTATATTTTTTATAAACTCTTATTTTTACAAATTAATCGTGTATGGGTTGATGTGTGTGTCGACTTATACACACACACACACACATACATACCCCTCTCAGACCCTACTCCCAGTAGGGCGTGTGGGGTATGTTTGTTTGTTTGTTTGTTTATATATATATATATGTATGTGTATATGCGTATATATGTATATGTGTATATGTGTGTGTGTGTATATATGTATATATATGTGTGTATATATATATGTATGGTGTGTGTATATATATATATATATGTGTGGTGTGTGTACTGTGTGTGTGTGTGTACTGTGTGTGTGTGTCGGTGAGTGTGTGTATCAGGTGCATGCACCCGTACGTATGTGTGTATGCATTCATGTGTGTATGTGTAATTTTATTTAGTAACAAGATTATGATAACTTTTATTTTACTAGATGACCAACTAATTTAATGTAAGATTTTATAGGATTATCATTATGAATTTGATTTTTAGCATAAAGTTTCTATGTTAGTTAATTATGCTAACGTGGGTTCTTACTATTATTGTTGCTATTATTATTTAAGTTAATTGTTGCAAGAGGATGTCATGTTTTTATAAAAGTTCAAGCCTTTTAATATTTAATAGTTTATACATTCATGTGATTTTAAACTTAAGAGTTCATATTCTGTATTTAATTTAATGTCTCTTATTTTTATAATTAAAAGGTTATGTTGATTAAGTTTTGTTAATGATATCAAGTGGTATTAGTTGTTATTGTCTCACTTAACTGCTTAGTTCCGACAAACCCGGGTTAGCGGTTTTATAATTTTAATATTTGTTAACATTTTCACGTGCGTAATTTCTTGGTCAGGTTCATTTAGTAAATTATTGTTCTCTAAGGTACTGCGCCCGTGGCCCATATGACCGGTTCAACATGCCCTATAATCAAATGATGGCCCGTTGGCCCATATCGGTTATGCGGGTCAATGCTCATTAAATTACGTGGCCCAGTGGCCTAGTTATGGTTCGATGGGCCCAAGCCTATTTGGGTGGGTGTATTGGTGTGGGCTTAAGCCCAAAGCTATTAGGCCTAATTCATGGCCTCCTGTAGTGGGTTTGGTGTCAAAATATGACCCAATAAGGTTTCTAAAAAAAATTCCAGACCTAAAAACCAAGGTTGTCACAACTTTAATAACAAATACTTCTCGCATGTTCTCATTACAACTTCAAATCAACTTGTGTTCTGTAAAAAAAATCTTTACTATTGTATCATACGAGTTTATAGGCTAGTTGATAAATATGTATGAGCGTATGCATATATGTATGTATGTTTTTTAACGAAAAATATATGTTTGCATATATATACATAATAGTCTTCTTAAGCCGTGATACCACGATTCCATGAAAATTGAGATTTTACAAATGCTATGAGCAAAAGGAAGAACAAACAATTTAACAATGTGAACTTCATTAAATAAAGCTTCTTAAAAAAGGAAAGTTCTAAAAATGAAACTTTTCATACAAGGAATCATTCTATAAATGGTAATAATAATGAGGTAAGACATAATGCATGTGCATATAGTTAGTTACAAGACTAATAATAAGATAATTACAATCGATAGGAGACTTAGGCCTGTAAATGAACCGAACGAACGCGAACATTAGAATGTTCGTGTTCGTTCATTTAACTTTTACCGAACACGAACACGAACACGAACACGAACACATTATCGAACACGTTTTTTTGTTCATGTTCGTTCATTAATAAATAAAAATGTTCGTGTTCGTTCATGTTTGTTCGTTAAGAAGCTAAATGAACAGTTCCCGGACATAAACAAACACAAATGAACAATAATAAATGAACATAAATGAACAATAATAAACAAACAAAACTAAACAAAAAAACCTTAAATGATCATTTTGGAATTTTTAGGTGTATTAGTGAAAATTAAATTCTCAATAAACTTATAAGTTTCTAGCATAACTTAATACACTTATGTTTCAAATGTTAACACCTAATACCCTTTTATTAACATGTTAATATATATAAATAAACAAACATAAATGAACAAACATAAACGAACGTAAATGAACGAACATATATGAACGAACATAAATGAACGAACATAAATGAACGTTCATGAACGTAAACGAACGAACAAAGCATGTGTTCAAGTTTGTTCGTTTAATTAAACGAACACGATTTTTTTGTTCATATTCGTTCATTTTCTAAATAGACGAACATAAACGAACTTCCCGCCGAACAGTTCATGAACGTTCGGTTCATTTACAGGTATAATATACATAATAGTCTTCTTAAGCTGTGATACCACGATTCCATGAAAATTGAGATTTTACACATGCTATGAGCAAAAGGAAGAACAAACACTTGAACAATGTGAACTTCATTAAATAAAGCTTCTTAAAAAAGGAAAGTTCTAAAAATGAAAACTTTTCATACAAGGAATCATTCTATAAATGGTAATAATAATGAGGTAAGACATAATGCATGTGCATATAGTTAGTTACAAGACTAATAATAAGATAATTACAATCGATAGGAGTTTGTTGCAAGTAGCTATTTGGAGTATTTATAATGACCAGTTGTATACTCGTTGAGTCTTGTGTATTTACTTTCTCTTTTTGTTTTACTGTTGTGGAGTCAATACATGCTTTTCTATAAACAATGTACTGGTAAATAATGTAGTTTCTCTATTTAAGATATCCAAACCTTAAGATTAAGCCTTTAATGAAATGGATATATTTATTTAAAGCTGCCTCCTCAGTGAGAAAATTCACAGGGTACGCATTTTATTCATACTACATGTCTAGTCAATGAGATATGACCATTTATGATAAAAAAAATTTAACGGCAAATGTATGATAATAAATGACTAAGGTATTATGTATGTGATGATAATATGCCAGTGGCGGAACTCGAATCATGCCTTAAGAGGGGCGAGGGCGAAAGTAAATTATTTTAGAGGGGCCGAACTCTATGTTTATTAAAAAATTTCCACTACTAGACCGTGAGTGAATGTGCCTAGTATATGTTATAACATCCGACCCATTTTCAAACTATAAGCCCAAAATAAAACCCATTTTGAATTTTCATAAGATAAAAAAATTCATTATTAAATTATTTTTTTCATTTTGATGAACTAAAAGCAAATTAAATGCAATAAATGTGTAATTTAACCAATATTGTGAATTGTATTATTTAAATATCATTTATTTAATCATTTAACCAACATAATAATTTCATGATTTATAAAATTTATTTTATAAAGTTATAAAGTTTTAATCACTATTTGTGAGTTTTAGTTATTAAATTACAATAAATAGTTAAAGTGAAAAGTCTTATTAAAATTTATAAAGTTTTATAAATAATTTGATTTATTTTTAAAATTAGGGTTTTATAAGTCCAAGGGTTAAGTTGTAGTTTCTGAAACTTACTTAAAAGTTTTTACATAAATAATAGACTTATAAACTACAGGGACCAAAAGTGTAAATGTTTCTTTCAAATACCCAACCCCCCTCCCCGTCGTTTCCCCTGTGACCGGCCAAACTCCGGCCAACACCTCTGGCGACCCCCTTCACACCAAACTCCACGATTGCAAAATAAATTAAACCGTTTCACCTCATTCACGAATCGAATTCGAACCCGAGAACACTTTCAATTCAGGTTCAAACACTATTAATGCTACTTGAACTTGAAACCGAAGTTCGCAAGCAAAAATCAAATCGGTTACACTTGAAAGTCAATGAATTAACATAATTTCTTGACCTGAAACGTATTAGGGATCATTGCAGTTGTAATCATCAATTCAGTTTGAGCTGAAATCACGAGAAACTAAATCAAATTCGATCGGTTATAATTGACATAAACTCAAAACCGTTCATCATGAAACTGAACAAATTACGGCTATTTAACAGAGGTAAAACCTTCCTTTTGATTCCCTTAAACTTTCTGTGCCCTCAATTTCTCTAAAACACACACACACACATACACACAAGTATTCGACCCTCACTTTCGGCCGCTACCTTGTTCCATCTCATCTCATCGAATCGACACCAATCCAAGTAAGTTAAACCCACGCACACACTCTTTTTCACATGAGGAATCAAAGCCCCAGGTTTGATTTCATTAACCACATCGTTTGGGGTTCAATTTGGAGCAATTGCAATCTACGGTTCTTGAGGGAATTTGGGAATTTTATTATAACCACATCATTAACCACATCGTTTGGGGTTCAGAAATTATAACATGATATTTTCTTTATTTTTAAGATTTCGAAAGTTATGAAATTATTGTAAAATACATTTATAAGTCTTAGATTGTATAAAAATTATTGCAAATCAAATATGATTTATTTTAAATTATTTTAAACTAGTATTTTATAAACCATTTAAATAAGGGTTAATGGATTTTAATAATCCTAACTTTCATTTATTGACCGGGATTATCCCAACTCAGTAAATATTTACAGACACTCCTAACTTTAAACTTATTTTCCTTCAATGATTTCTTACTAACTATGAGTTAACCCTCGTTAGTTATTTTTATGAAATTAGGCCAACTTTGAACCGTTTTCAACTCCACCATCGCCTAGTTTCAATTAGGTCCGCTTTCCGTTATCTAACCTTCATCATCACCTAAATATACCTCCAACAAGTTCGGTGATTCAAATCAGGAGGTGGAGATTGACGGGTTTTTTTGGTGTGAAAGTTTAAAATTGACGGACCTGATGATAGATTTTAACTTTCTGTTTAGTGTTTTGGCCACAAAAACAGTCTACGTCATCAAAAAACTAACGTTAACTCTCAGTTAGTAAGGGATCGTTGGAGGAAAAATAACGTTGGAAGTATCTGTAAACATTTACTGAGTTGGGATTAATCCCGACCAATAAATGAAACTTAGGATTATTAAAATCCAATAACCCTTTAAATAATTAATCATTCAATTAATTATTTTCTTTCACTAAGTTATTTCATAACTAATTGTTAAATTAATTATTATTTTTTCACACTTCGTATTTAAACTCTATTTATTAAATCAATATAAATTAAACATTTAATTGTGTTATTCAAATAAAGTCAAAATATTTTATTTTATTTATTATTGATAATAATTTCTCAATTATTATTAGTTAACCATTTGTCCTATTTTATTTAACCAAGTTATATATAAAAATCAAATACATTATTTTATTTAAAGTATTTACTAAACCCCAAATCCTAAAGTAGAAACCCTAGTTTAAGTCTAGTCTTTAATCATATTGTTAATCTAATTTAAGACAGCACTCATAGATTAACTGTGAGGAAAACCGTTGGGTGTTATCTTCACATTCTAAAAATTCAAATCATATACATCGTATTATCAATGTGAGTATTCATTGCCCATTTTCATATTTTATTATTTGGGAAAATCATGTGATTCGATATTCAATCATTGATATTCATTGTTATTCTATTTAATTCTAAATTCAATTTAAAACATGCTATGTTATTACTTGCAATTATATGTTTATAGTTAGATAAACTTGATAATACAATCGTATTAATTCATGCAACTGGTAATAATGATAGATCTATTGGTTTGACAAATTCACCCCATTTGTTTAGTCGCGTGTTGATTGGATCTAGGATCATTCATTCTATAAGGCTTCGTCTGCGGACCGAGTCAATTCAGTCATTAGGTTTGATTGTGTTGGTTTATCTTTTATGTTACACTATTGCATTATAAGTCTTGACATTGCAATGTGAATTGAATTGTTTTTAATCATTCAATCAATCTATAAATGTATTCAAACCTGTGATTACTCACCGGCTAATTCTTTAGCTGGCTCGTTACTTTGTCACATGATTTTAGGAGATGCTGTTAAGTGGATTCTTTAAGCTTATTTAAGACTTGGACCTAGTTAAATAAAAGATTTTGTTATATTTATTTAAATTATTGTTTAATTGTAATGTATCATTTGATTATTATTATTAATTGAAAATAACAATTTATATTATTCAACTTATTTAATTCCATTAGCTATGAATAATCGATTTACATTTGTCAGCCCGATGATTTCACCGTCGGTTAGGGTGTGACATATGTTTGGATGTGATTTATTTTATGTTGTAGATTTGTTTAGATAAATGTTTTGTATGAATCTCGTTTAAGTTTTGCGTTATTGGATCTTAATAATCTCAACTTTCATTTATTGGCTAGTAATTATCCCAACTCAAGAATTTTACAGACACTTGCAACTTTAAGACTTATTTTCCTCCAATGATCATTTATTAACTAAAAGGTAACACCATTAATTTTTTATGACTTGTACTACTTATATGACAAAAGCACTGAGTAGAAAATTAAAATCAATCATCAGGTCTGTCAATATGAAACTTCTGCATCCTGAAACCCATCAATCATCACCACCTGTTCTGAACCATTTGAATCGTTGAAGGTAGGTTATAGGTGACAATGGAGGCTACACATCATGAAGGCTGGGCGGCAACGGAACTGAAAAATAACTTAAAGTTAGATCTAGTTCATTAAAAAAACTAACGAGGATAAACTCTCATTTAGTAAAAGATCGTCGGAGGAAAATAAACTCAAAGTTAAAAGTGTCTGTAAAAATTTCTCGAGTTGGGATCCTGGCTAGTAAATAAAGGTTGGGATTGTTAATATCCAATAACCCTAAGATTTTGATAACTTTTTTATAAAATACTATCGAGTTCGTCGGTTTATGCTGATCACATATCTTTAAACAAGTATTTTAAGAAAAGCAACTAATGGAATATAATGCTTGCGGACGAGAGGAAATATATTCCAGTGGTCCTGAAAGATAGTTAATTGGAGTGTTTTGTTTAAGACCATTTGTTGATGGATAGACATGGTGGGAACAATAGTTATTTATCATGAGCTTTGTATAACTAATTACTATACTTGTTTAATTTTGGATGTTAAACATTTTGACTAGATGTTTACGGATTAGTAACAATTGTGTTATGATATAAGTTTGGTATTCAATCTTTTACACCGTGCCCTCATTGCAGGGTGTGGCATTAAAATTTCCAAATGCGATTGTATCTAATTTTCATCATCAGCAATGACAATCTCACAACTTACTTTTGATCATCATGATATCATAGAGAGTTTCCATAAATCTAATCTAATAAAGCAAAATTTCTATGTGATACATGATTATTTTCTAGCATGTTCACGGCATCGTCACCTAGGATTGTCCATGTGTTACCACCATAGTAAATTACAATTATGTTAAGAAAGAGTTAAAAAAGCTCGAAATACAAAGTATATTTTTGCTACAAAGTGTGAGAATACACAATGAGTCAAAAAATCACAAAAAATTATATCTCACAATCTAAATTAAATTGTAAAAAAGTAATTTCGAGCTTTTGTTCCCCTAGCCGTCCTCACTAAGAATAAAAATAAACGAAAAATAAAAAAATGAAAAAATTAATGTTTTTTATTATGTCATTTACGAAAGACATAATGACGTCATTGTGTCATAAAAAGAAACAATGAAATTTTTTTTATTTTTTTCTGAAAGAGGACGATGAGAGGAACGAAGACTCCAAAGTACTTTTTTGAAATTCGATTTAGATTGTGAGATATAATTTTTGTGACTTTTTTAACCTCATTGTGTCTTCTAACACTTTGTAGCAAAAAATACACTTTGTAGAATAACATTCCCCTTATGTTAAAAATCTTGACTTCGAAAAAGTCTCCTTAATAAATCTCATTTAATACCATACTAATCATGATAATTTCTTTATATAAATAACATTTTATTAAAAAAAAAGTTTAATGAGACTTAATTTAATATAATTTAATTTGTAGTTAAGCATTGTTAACACTAAAATACTTGAAAAAGATATATAAAGGGTCTACGGATATTTATGAATAATAAAATCTTTTTTTCTTTTATTCTATTATTTATCACTTAAATATATTTGTTATATATAATAATTTTATTGATATGTTATCTATAACATATATTAGATTATACATATATGTAATCTATTATTTTACTTTTTATTTCAAGCCATGTAACGCACGGACATCTAAATTTAAACCAGTGATATATAAAGTAGAGAAGAATTATACAGTGTGCTCCTTTTCACGGTGCTATTTTCTCGATTAATCCACACTATTGGTTAGTTTAAATAATTGCATGTTACAATAAAGAGTATCCAATATTTTTGTGTAATACAATAATAAAGAAAACATTAGTAAAGATAAAGTTTACTAATATAAAACATAACCATCAATGACTATTAGCATTTAATTAGGGATTAACATAAAGGGAAAATGTCACAGAATAGTAACCAAATTTCAAAAGTGCTCTATTTAGTCACTCATGTATATTTTTCCTCAAATTGAACGACCAAACGATCAAATTGAGTCATCCTTAAATTTTCTTATGTCAAGAAAGTAATGATGAAGAAGACGTGGGGTTAGAATTTTTAATATATAAAATTATATTAAAAATAGAGTAAAATGTCATTTCCGTTCTTGACGTTCTGTTAAATTTACCATTTCAATCCAAAATTTTTTTTTTGTCATTCAGTCACTGTAGTTTTTCAAATATTGTCATTTTCATTCACTCCACTAACTCCGTTAAGATTTTCGTTAAATATGAGAGTATTTTAGTATTTTTAAAACTTTAATTATCCAAGTAAAACAAATTAATTATTAATATTCAATTAAAATTAAAAAACATATGAAGAGACTAGTGAGACTGGACGATTCGATTTAAAATATTCGATTAACTCTAACTCATGTTGTTCGATTGAGATATATTTTTGAGATTCAATTAATCTTCATATTTGGTTCTAACATGTACATTTATTCGATTGAGATCTACTGTGGGATTGAGGTCTGCAGTTGTCATGCTTTGTTTGATTGAGATCTGATATTGTCAAGTTACGTGACAACAATATACCCCAATCAAACAAAGTGTGACAACAATAGATATCAATCGAACAACGGTGCACTTTCGAACAAAACATTAAATATCAATTGAAATGTCACAGCAGACCTCAATTGAACAACATAATTTAGAGTTAATCGAAACTTTTAAATCGAAGCGTCTGGTCTCACTAGTCGCTTCATATGTTTTTTTGTTTTAATTAAATATTAATTGATTATTTATTTTAATTGGATAATTACGGCGTTGAACAAGACTATAACTATCATATTTAACGGGGATCTTAACGGAGTTAGTTGAGTGGATGCAAATGATAACATTTGGTAAACTATAGTAATTGAAATGACAAACAAAAAGTTTAGATTGAAATGGTAAATTAAACAAAGAATCAGAGACGAAAATGACATTTTACTCTAAAAATAAAAAAACATGTTAATTATGAAAAAAATAAAAAATACCTAAAATTTACGTTTTCGTTCCATATCAGTATCAAAGATAGAAAAAAATATTTTTTAATTGAAACAAAAAAAACATGCTAAAAAACATGTAAAGACTTTTAATTTATATAAATATAAAAACTGAGTGACATAATTGAAACACTTTTAAACTTGAGTTACCTAATTGGAACATTTTTAAAAATATGTTACTATTTTACAAAGTTACCCCTAACATAAACTTGTATATAAACTTGCTTAAATTGCCCTTGGTGAGTAGTAATCTATATCAATAATCTATAATATATAATAAAAAAGGTTTTTTTTAAACACTTATTATCATGATAGCATATCAAATTACACGTATTATCATTATAGCATATCAAAAAAATTATTTCTCGCATCTCTCTTATAATAAATACGAAAATTATAACAACAATAAATTTCTTTTCTTTTTTACTAAAATATGTTAAAACAAACATATCTATATTTGTGTTTCTTGTCTCTCTCATATCAAATGATAATTATTTTAAATAAGTAAACTAAACTATCAAACATCTAAGATATAAATATTATTATTTTAATAATTTATTAATATATTTTAAATTATATTATTTTAGACATATTTTATCTTTAAATATAGAGTAAAATTTTTAATTTGTTATTTGTTATAATTTTAGATATTCATTATATTTTCATTTCACCAATAGCCAATAACATCTAGAAAAATAAAATGTTCATAAAACTAATGATTTTAAAATGTTTTATTTATTCCACCCATGTAATACATGCGCTCTAACCTAGTTATCTAATACACATAACATTCTTTATTGGTTATTATGGTTTAAAAAAAGTTGTATAGGATTCTACTCCTATATATATATATATATATATATATCTATATAAATATAGTTCTCTTTCTCTCCTTCTCTCTTTAATCATATATATACGATTATTTATCATTTGTTCTTATGTTTAGAGATCCTTTGTATATTGGTTACATTGTTTACAACACTAATATTTGTTACTCGGAAAAAAACAATAACACCATTTGGTCTTGGTCCAGGGTGACTGAACCATCGTCGACTGATTAGCTGCAACAACTTTCGAAGCCGTTAACTATGCTTCATCAGGTCGTTTTAAAAGATGGTGAGGACGTATGGGTTTGGGGAGAGAGCTCGAATGATGATTCCATTGTGAGAATTATAAGGCGGAAAGTTGATGACAGCCCTATTACTCAGCCTCTTTTTAGCTTTAGCTGGAAGTCTGGAACAACTGGGTCCCTAGAAAGGTTAATATATTTTGTTGGTGTACGGAGATAGAAAAGATCCTAGCTTGGCTGCTCTAAGGAAGCGTGGTATTTGTGTAGCCAATGCCTCATGCTCTGTTTGTGTGAACTTTGACGAGTCAACGGAGCGCATCCTTCTTCTATGTGATGTTGCTTCGTATACATGGTCGGTAATCGCTTCATGGTGTAAGGTTTCCCAATCTTTGTGTTTACTGTTTTAGATCTTTTAAAGCTTTACAAAACCATCCCGAGAATATGAAGCGAAGAAGAAAGTAATGCTTGGAATCATATATACTCCGTGTTGGTATTTATGGAAAGCAAGGAACAAGAAAATTCATGAAGGAAGACCCATTCGATCTAGTCTCAAATATTATTCAGGAAGCAAAAGTTGTCTGGTCTTTGGATGAAAAATTGCGCAAAGTTGGAGGGATACTCTTGGAGTAGTTTTAACATCAAATGTTTAGTATAAATTTATGTTTTCTATCTTTCTTTTTCCTCATTCTACTTTTCTAGCTCCTTACTAGTTTTTAATGAATTTAAAAAATACTTATAAGCTCCTCTTTCTCCTTATATATTGAACTTCTAAACTAACAGATTTAATGTATTTATCTAGCTCAAACCGACACATCCCCTATAATTAATTAAAAAAAATGATCCATTTATAACTGACCTGTGTGAAAACCAAAACATCAAAATATCAGTTACAGGTAGAGATGCACATCTAAACGAGTTAACAATTATGTTATTAGAAGCAAGTGTGTTGTGCGGGGGGTATGGATGAATGAGATGAATGAATATGACAGAATTACCCTAAACTGACAATACTTTGGGCTCCAATTGTAATATCTTAAACTTTTCATTTTCATATGAAACAATATTTACATCAATCTAACTTTTATCCATTATAAGTAACACCCTACACTGTCCCACAAGTATACATTTTAATTTCTACGAATACAAGTCTTCCATCTCTAACTGACAAACTAACAGAAACGGTTTCAACCTACATTGCACCTGACCCATTTACCGCTGCTACTTGCAATCTGTCGGTTTGTTGGATAACAAAATGATCAACGACACGCACAGTCTTTACAGGGTCCTGATGAAAGGCATTTGCCCTCCATTTGCTTGGAAACTTTCTATGATGACTTGCCTGATGTGGCTGTTTCACCTCGTTATCCCACTCAGGATCAAGCTTCCATTCCTTCGGGACCTGCACATTTCATCTCATGGGTCAACACGCCCAAAGCATATTTTCAATGCATACAAGCTAAGTATATCATTTCATATTATAGACATACCTTGTCGACTGCGAGTGTGAAGATTTCAAGTTCGCCATCATCCTTGATATGGAAGCGTGTGAAGGACTTGTAATTAGCGATTCGTAGGGAGGAGAAGGCTTCATCAAAGTGCAAGTGAAGCCAATTGATACATATATACAAGTAGCTTCCGAATACAAGTGAAACCACCGGTGTTGACAGTACCCAGAAATAAAGAAACACCGATGCATAGTATATGGTTGCACCCCCTCGTGAGAGTGAAACCATCCCATTCTTGCATATATTGGTCCGTGTCACAGCCATCACCTAAAGATTGAACAAGAATTAACATTTCTTTTAATAACCGTGTGGACTTATTACTAGAAGATTCACCGGGCCCACCAATACCCGGCTAACCAGTGAGACCCATCACTAGCAGGCTATCCTCAAGGGGTTATTAATATTTTGAGTAAATTATAAATTTTGTCTTTTAAGTATTTTAAAATTATGAATCTTGTCCTTATATTTTAATAAGTATACTGAGCATCATTTATTTGAAAATTTATCATGTTTTATGTCCTTTCTACTAACTAAATTTTATTTTTTCTTTTAGTTTTGTGTGAATGGACCATTTTGCCCTTAACCCTTAAAGGACGAAATCTGTAATTTTCATTAATATTTTACTTTTTCATTTTGTTTTTATTTTATTACTTCATCTTTTTTAATCACTTTTTATTTTATAAAGTTATCTGAAATATTATTACTTAATTATTTAATCTTTTTACGTAAAATATACTTTTATCTATAGGTTTTTAATTTATTATATTATTTTGTTTTTAAAAATTAGTTATCTAGCTTTCTAATCATACGAGAATAAACTGGAGAGCTCAAAATATATTTTTTTATGTCATAAATTTTAAACTAGTAATCGATTTTGTTTCACCGTCGCTTTTTTGTTACCTTTTAAGTGTGATATAAGATTTTTCAACTATGTTTAATAGTTTGGATTCTATGTGATAAGAGGTTTCCAGCATAACTAAAGGGAAAACTATACAGAGTGGCAGTACGCCCAGCTATGTTATACGGAACAGACTGCTGGGCCATAAAGAAATAGCACGAGAAACAAATAGAGGTAGCGGAAATGCGAATGCTGAGGTGGATGTGTGGACACACAAGACTGGATCGGATAACAAATGAAGTGTTTCGACAGAAGCTAGAAGTGGCTTGTATCGCAGATAAAATACGAGAGGGAAGATTAAAATGGTTTGGGCATGTGAAGAGGAGACCAATGGCAGCACCAGTTAGAGCAGTAGAGAACATTATCTTAGAGGGTAGGAGAAGTAGGGGAAGACCTAGGTTGATTTGGGACGATATAATTAGGCGAGAAATGGTACACTTGCACCTCTCTGAGCACATGATCGAGGATAGGAGTGAGTGGAGGCGTAGAATTAAAATTAAAGACTTTTAGTGGGATTCGTAGGTAGGAAGGGTTAATGAAGACATGTTGCGGGCCCGGATGTGTACGGTGTCCACATCTGTCCTATATAGGTGAAACTTGCTGCTTCTCTGATGTATGCTTTTTCATTTTCTTATGCTTTTAGGTGATTCATTACTGTTTGCTGTGTGCTGTGAGCTTTATGATATATTATATGCTGACTTGCTACCGTTATGGCTTTTGTTATCGAGTCGTGTGTCTCTTTGGAAACAGTCTCTCTACCTACCAAAATAGAGGAAAGACTCGCCACCACCTACCCCCCCCCCCCCCGACCCTGCTTTTGAGTAGGATATACTGGGTTTGTTTGTTTAATAGTTTAGCTTACAGATCACATTAGAAACCTATTAGAGAACGTATGATTTTGGTATGTGACTTTTTTATATTTTACTTGGTTATAATTATTTTAAGTTGAGCTATACATATAATTAAGCTTTAATTAATACATGGAATACTTAAGTGTTTTTACTGTAAAAGGTTCAATAAGCTTAATCATAAAACCAAACCAAAGCAAAACCCTTAGTAATTGTTTGGTTCGGTTTCGTTTTAATTTTAAGTGGTTTTGTTTTGATTTACATTGATAAAAAATCATTATTAACAGTTTAAATAAAACCCTGAATAAAAGTACATTTAAGTAAAATAATTTGAATGATTTGTTTATTTAAAAACTTCGAGTAGTTATTTAGAAACCTTTTATTATATTTTATTTTAAATTAAAGTTACGAGCTAAAACACTATATTTATATTTAAAAACAAACCATTTGATTGAGTACGAAAAACTAAAAATTCATATCATAAACCAAAATCTTACTTTCTCCAACCGGTTTGAATATAAACCCTAAACCAAATAATTTGAAACGATTAAAAAATCTTGTACCAAAATTTAAAAATCAAGTTGTCTAATTCCTAATAGGATTCGGATTGATTTATTCGGATTCGGATATGGATCGGATTTCGGATATTTTCGGCTATCGGATTTTTTGAACACCCCTAATTCCTATTAGTTTTATGACAAAGGTAATGAACAAAGTGAACAGATAAAAATAAATTTGTAAAAAAAAAAAAAATCTATAAATAAAATTACATTTTATAAAAAAATTAACTAAATTATTACTAATATTTATGATGATTTTTTTAAACAAAAGTGACCAAAAATAAATAGCAGTAAGAACATAAAATTAAAAACATAAGGAAAGAAAACAAAAGTTAATAATAACAAATTTCGTCATTTTAAGGGTTTAGGGCAAAGAGATCAATTTAAAAAAAAAATAATTTTATAAAAATAAACGATTAGAGGCAAAGTAGGAGAGCATGACATGTATAAGATAGCCAAGGCAAGAGAAAGTAGAAGACAAGACTTGAGAATGGTGAAGTCTGTAAAGGCTGCGGATGGAAAGGTTTTGGTAAAGGAGAAATACATCATGGTGAGATGGAAAACGTACTTCGATAACCTTTTCAACATAAGTAACCCAAATCAACAAACTGAGATAGATAAAACAGCTCAAACAACGCAACAAAACAAATGCTATTGTAGAAACATTACAGTCGACGAAGTTACGAGAGCTATGAAGAAAATGGGAAGGGCTAAAGCGGTGGGGCCAGACAACATACCGATTGAAGTGTGGAAATGCCTGGGAGATGAGGGTCTTTAATGGCTAACAGATTTATTCAACACTATCTTTAAGACAGGGAATATGCCAGACCAATAGAGAACCAGTGTCATAGTCCCCGTATATAAGAAAAAAGGAGATGTCCAATGTTGTGAAAACTACAGGGGAATAAAACTATTGAGTCACACGATGAAATTATGGGAAAGAGTTATTGACATTAGAATTAGACGGGAAACTCAGATAGCGATAAACCAATTTCGATTTATACCGGGACGCTCTACTACAGAAGCCATACACGTCATAAGGAGGATAATGGAGAAATATAGAGAAAAGAAAATGGACCTCCATATGGTATTCATCGACCTAGAAAAGGCCTATGATAGTGTTCCGCGCCAACTCATTTGGGAAAGTCTACGACTTAGAAGGGTACCAGAGAGGTATATCAAAATAATCAAGGATATGTATGACGGAGCAAAAACGTGTGTGTGAGCACCAGTCGGAGACACAGACCCCTTCCCCGTGGAAGTGGGACTCCACCAAGGATCGGCACTGAGCCCATTTCTCTTTACAGTTGTGTTGGACGAGATAACCAAGTCCATACAACAGCCAGTTCCGTGGTGCATGCTCTTTGCGGATGATATTGTCTTAATATCAGAATCTAAAACGGTGCTTAACGACAGGCTAGAACAGTGGAGAGCAGCACTAGAGAGCAGAGGCTTAAGGATAAATCGCTCTAAGACGGAATGCATGCATTGCAATTTTAGTGGTGAGGCTGAAGGGGACACCCAAATCAGTCTCCAGGGTATGGCGGTCCCAAGAACGACTAGGTTTAAATACCTGGGCTCGTACCTACAGGAGGACGGAGAGATACACAGCGATGTAGCTCACCGTGTCCAAGCAGGATGGTGCAAGTGGAGAGCGGCATCAGGGATTCTATGTGATAAGAGATTTCCATCGAAACTAAAGGGAAAACTATACAGAGTAGCAGTTCGTCCAGCTATGTTATACGGAACAGACTGCTGGGCAATAAAGAAATCGCACGAGAAACAAATAGAGGTAGCGGAAATGTGAATGCTGAGGTGGATGTGTGGACACACAAGACTGGATCGGATAAGAAACGAAGTGTTCCGACAGAAGTTAGAGGTGGCTTGTATCGCAGATAAAATACGAGAGGGAAGATTAAAATGGCTTGGGCATGTGAAGAGGAGACCTATGTCAGCACCCGTTAGAGCAGCAGAGAACTTCGTCTTAGAGGGTAGGAGGTGTAGAGGAAGACCGAGGTTGACTTGGGACGAGTTAATTAGGCGAGATACGGTATATTTGCACCTCTCTGAGCACATGATCGAGGATAGGAGTGAGTGGAGGCGTAGGATTAAAATTAAGGACTTTTAGTAGGATCCGTAGGTAGGAAGGGTTATTGTAGACTTGGTGGGGGGCAAAGGTGTACGCAGTTCACAACTGCCCTCTATAGGTGAATCGCGCCGCTTCTCTGTTGTTTGCTATATCTTGTTCTTTATATATTGGTGTCTTAATTATTTGCCCTCTATAGGTGAAACGCTCTGTATGTTGTGTGCTTTGTGCTGCATGATATATTATTTGTTGTCTTGCTATCGTTAGTGCCTTTGTTTATCGAGTCGGGGGCTCTTTGGAAGCGGACTCTTTACCTACCTAGATAGAGGAAAGACTTGCCACTATCTACCCCCAGACCCTGCTCTTGAGTAGGATATACTGGGTTTGTTTGTTTGTTTGTTTGTTTGTTAAGTTTATAAAAATAAAAGTGATTAGAAATGAGAAAAAATTAAAGAAAAGTAAAGTAAATAAAATAAAACAAAAAGGAAAAAATAAAAGATTAGTGAAAATTTCAGATTTCATCCTTTAAGGGGTAAGGGTAAAATGGTCTTTAAAAAAACTAACTGAAAAAGTTAACTTTTATTAGTAGAAAGGGTATAAAGCGTCATAAGTTTCAAATAAAGGACGCGCAGTGCACTTACCAAAGTTTAAGGACAAGATCCATAATTATAGCTATACTTAAAGGACAAAATTTGTAATTTACTCTATTTTTTTATAATAACCATGAGGACCCATAACTGGCAGGTTACCATCAGGGGGTTGAAGAAGGAAACTAGTGGAAGTAGGATTCAAACCAGATCCTCATACCTCTATGGGCTTAACACTACTCCATCCCCTTGATGGTTAAGAATTTACAATTAAAAAATGAAAAGAAGGTATCGATATTGAGAAGAAAAACAAACCTCTGGAACATCAAAAGCCGACATGAGATATTTGATACACGCTGGATAAAGGCCAAAAGTCCATTGCTCTATGCGTGTCCGAAGACCCGTTGGGTCAGGAAAATGCTCACTTTCCACCGTTCTATACCATTCATATAACGTGTGATATCCCGAAGTTGCCAAAAGCTTATGTTGAACGCATATTTCAACGCTTAATTCCATTAGTAACATAAGAATCAAAGCAGAAGAAAGATGGGCCGAAACATGCAGAACCCCTATTACTACTTTTCTTTTCCTTGACACTTTAGAAGGAACAAACGCTATTGCAGCCACTAATAATAATAAAGCACCCACAGAAGATACATACGATTGCCCGATCATGTACATAAAAGCATCCCATACAGTACTAAAAAAGCTCCTTACATGGCCCGAAAAAGTGTCATCCTTTTGTAAGATATGCCCAAGGTTGCACTGAAGAAAAGAAAGTAATTTTAACAACGTTCTTGATTTCTAACACAGTAACACGAGTAAAGATTTATGGGAAATGGGAAATGTTAATAAAGTATGTACCTGTGGGAACATTGAAAATGTCAATATGAAGTATATAAACCCACCAATGAAATCGAACTGCCAATTTTTCTTCCGAAACTTTAAGATGTTACCGAGAGCAATCTGCAAAACACAACTTCAGTACTCAATCACATTGTTCTATCAAAAATAATATTTAAAAAAAAAAATAAATCCCTGCCTTACCCTGCCTGAATCTTCAACTTCGGGATAAGCGGCCTTCATTTCATAAGTTGTACCATATGCTTTATCAAAATTACTGAACACGTGCGTAGGATGCAAAAAGGCCCCACCACAACCATTAACAAGTAAATGCTCTATAGAGTCGGGATTTGCAGAGGGAATACGAGAATGACGCATGTAATGATGCAAGTCACCCGCCATTCTAAGTTTACACCTTCCTTTTAAATGATCTTTCACAAGATGTGAAACATTCTTTCCAGTAATATCATCCCAGTACCAATCCAAAATCCAATTCGGTTCATGTGTCATGATGATCACCGAATCGTTTTCTTTAACCTGGAAAATACAACATATTTATCCGGAATATATACCATCAAAATACAAATAGATTTATTTACCTTTTCCTTTATCAAGTCTGCAAAGAACTTGAACTGATAAGTGTCGACATCACAATGAAGAGCTAAATCAAGGCCGAAAACCCACCATCCCTTTGGTAGCTGCAAAGCAAAGTAGCTTTTCTTTTGAGGCATTAACCATCCACCTAACCAGCTCTTGTGACAAATGTACCTCATAAAAGTTTGAAGTCCATCAAACCAATCTGTAAAAGTACAAAAAGTTAGAACAAGATGGCACGGCATATAGGGGCATTTGGATTTGTGTTTAAAAGAAAATATGAAGCCAACCATGGTTTCCTGGGATCACAAAACATTGAGGTCCATCATATTGTTTCAGGTGAGAGACGCCATAGGGTAATTCAGGCTTGTCTACAGCAATATGCACGTCTTTATACCATGGTGGTGGCTGAAGAGCATATTCAAAAGGACGAAAAAAACGCTTTTCATAAGTAAATGCTGACGGATTAGGATACCTGAAATATCATATTTACCAAAAGGATAAAAATTTAATAAAAAGAAAGAATTTATTATGTAGTGAACCCACATGGAAGGAAATGTAGATATGGCACTTACGCAAGATCACCTCCAATAAGAAGGAGGTCTCCACGGGGCAATTGTAGTGTAGATTCATTAATTACGGCAGTAAGTGAAGGTTGTGCAAGAAGTCGCGCAACAGAGTAAGATGAGTTCCCACCATCACCCGTATCAGCCATAAAATCAAACCACAGCTCATCTTTTTCACTAAGATGATCATATAGAAAATCCTCTTTTGCCCCTTCGTGAACCCTACTCATTGCCGCCTAGAGTCCACCAATATAAACCATTATTTTTCATCTATTAAATCAAGATCACCTTCACACTTATTGGATCTTCCAAGACATTAATATTGCATTATTATGTAATTTCAGATTATTTTTTTGTATTGCTTCTAATAAATAGAGATAAGTGTTCTTTGATGCAATTAGATATATGGGTCATGTATATGTTCAATGACTCAACCCACCATATCAAATGACCCCACATGATTGACAACCCTAATTAAGCATCAATAAAGTGTTCATTCTTTTAAAATAAACAGTAAATTAGTAGATAAAAAGAATTTAAACCTGCATCATCCGCATGTCAAATCTTCCAACAAATACTGTCACAGATACAAGGAGATCAAACACAGTCTTAAATAAATCAGCCGAAGTCCTGCAACATACATACATAAACACATTAAGATATAAACATATGGTATACACCATGATATATACATTTGTCAGAGAGATGTAAAGAACATATACCCTGAATACCAAGGAACCATATCCAAAAAATTAGGCTTCATCTGCTTGTTTTTCAACTTCTCGGCCTTTTCAACTGATAAAGGATGAGTAAGAGCCCATCTGATGATTAACATCAATAAAAATTAAAGACACTCTTGCTGTTTTTTTGTTCACATTGTTGTATAAATAAGAAGCAACCCACTTACCCTGATGATCTTTCCACCACATAATTAGCCATATAAAGACCTATGAATGTTGCCCATAACGAATAAATTGGAGAAATTTCATCTGGGGATTCACATGGGCCTTTACATGACAACTGAAAAGAAGAAAAAAGTAAGTTGACACATAACTAATAAAAAATGAGATACTAGATAAAGTGAGAAGCACAAGTCATACTTCTCCATATATAACCCACTTAGAGAGAAGTGGGTAATCACCCGCAGACCCAACCGGAGCAAACCAAGATTTGCAGATTTCATCTTTTAGTTCATACATTTTAAGAAATTTTGACAGCCATATGCTCGGCTCACCCTTCTTCCAAAGTGAAAACAGCCCTGAATCTCTGCGCCCCAATCGTTTTTCATTCAGAGCCTGATTGCCACAGTGGGTATAAAATACACAACACGCCAAGCTTAACACCTACACAAATAGTCACACCATGAACACTTAGACCATCTGATATAAAGAATTTATTATAGTTCTGAAATCCTAGAGGTGGCAATTTCGATACACTTGCTAATAACTGCAATGATTTGGGTAAATGTGTATATAATAAGAAATTGAGCATAGGAAACAAGTAAAATGAGTAGAACAGTTAGCCAGAAGTATATATTTTTAACGTATAAATTATTTGTTCAAACAGATTTAACAGAAGGTGTTTCTGGACCGTTCTTAACAACACCACAACTACCTCTTTGACTGACCAGGTCGCCCAACCTGCACATTTTTGCCACCCATAAAGACCTATAAACTTAGCTCAAGAGACTTACCGTACAATTTTGAACAATGGTCAAGATCGCAGGTCTCCTCCCTGCCACACGAGAAACAAGACCCACATACCAAAGTCCTAGAAAAACTAATGGAAAACAAGGAGTACAAAAATAGATGAAATGTATATTGTCAAAAATAATGAGAGATTCATCCTCATATCCACTCCCATTGACTGAAAACTGGGAAGATGATATACAACCGCCACTAATATCCATGTTATATACCTGCAAAAAATTAGATAGATAAAGTACTTGGTGGTATAATAAGAACAAAAAGACTGATAAAAAGTAACTTACCATCGACTGAAATTTGAATAGCTCGGCTTAATTGTCTTCCCCAAAAAGGGAGATGAAAAGAAATAGAACACCCCTAGTAAGCACGCGTACATTGACCACCATTTGATGTTGTTGTCTAACTTTTGGATCAGTGTATGCATGTTGTCTGATGAAATAAAAAACAGGCAACCAATAGCGACTGCAATGATGGCATGTCGAGAATGCTCATGGGGGTAAGGGTATGTATGCGTTAGAATCGTCCGCATTTTCCCCATGTTTATATTATCTAGTAGACCACCATGCTCCTTATCTGAACCCATCTTTGATTTCTAATCTTTAACTGAAGCCCTTGGCTTACAGTACGTTCATATACTTGTCAAAATCTAATCCAATGTAGTGAGCAACTCCAAGATCCTGAATACTGTACAGAATTTAAAAACAAATCAGTGTAACTAAATTAACGACACAAAAATTCATTTTTAAGTTTTTTGAATCAACTGCTAATGGTTTAATTTTCTGATCATTTTGGATCTATACAGTGATCATCCAGATAAATATAAAGTTACCTACTTTACCCAACTTCAGGCAGTTAAGCATCTTATCATTTGATTCTAACCCTTAAACAGACAACTGACATAACAGAAGAAAAACATGTGGTTACACTAGAAATTACAAAATTAGGGTTTCCTGAACGAAACCCAAATACAAAATCTCAAAATTCAAGCAAAAAGCAGGTGAATTATCAGAATCAAAACGTACCCATTACAACTTGAAACACTAGATATCAGTCTCAATCAAGCAATCGTCACGCGAAGGAGGTACCAATTTCAATCAAGCAATCATCAAATCAATAACAAAAGCTAAAGAAATATACAGTACCTTAATAATGAGTCGAGAAACAACGAAAGAAAGTGATATCTGTTGTTGGTTAGATACTAAGATACACATGCATTATAAAATCAAGAGAAATTTGGGGAGAATCGTCGAAGAATGTATGTTCAATACAATGGCATATTCTTTGGTTTCACTCTGTTTGTCAAATTATATATACGCCCATGTGATTATTTGTAAGTTTGGGTTTACAGAGAGAAAGTGGTGGGGTGAAATTGTGGAAGAAAGATAAGATTAATGATTAGAGAAAAGAGATTGCTTAGTGATGATGAATACAATTTGAATACGCATACGATAAGACCAAAAAGATGGCGTCAACGAAGCAATTGGTCGCATTGATGGAGCCTCCGATTCACGGCCGTTGGATCATTTCATTTGAAGATGATGGAGATTTGGGGGTGTTTTCACTTTTCACTTTTTGAGCGATTGGATACGAGGGTTTGTCATGGTCGGTGAACACGACACTTATTTTTATTATTAATGTCTCTCGTCGTTATCAAGAAAGGTTTTATGTTTTTAAGTTTTATAATATGATGAAGTTATTATAAAAAGAGGTAACAAAAATGAGAGATACAGAGAACTAGTAATAAGATGATTAATCATTTGAAAATTTTGATAATTGTAAGTTCGTTTTCAAATTGAAACTATTTGGTTTCATATCAAATGTTTTATCGGATAAAACTCAAGTTCAAAAATCAAAGTATTAACTTGTGTGTATCCAGGGCCGGCTCAATTATTTTGGGGCCCCAAAGTGAAACAATATTTTTGGGCCCTTTTATAAACAATATATATTTTTTCATATGATATTAACTTTTCTGAAATATGATGATTTTACCTAATGGGTTACATGTATGGTGTAGTTTTAATTAAGGAATAGGCAAAATTGTATGCGAAATCACAACAAATCGACAAATACAGCTCGTTGTGTGTCCAATATCCAAAGCTTAATTTCTGAAAAGAAAGATAGATTTTTTATGTATTGAATTCTAAACATACAAATCACCCACTTCAACCTAGAAGATACAGGCGAGATTGATAGCTAAACTTGATTGTTTAATTGTAAGCTAACCGTTGGCAATACTTTTAAAACTAATTATTCCATTAGAGTTCCTGACAAAACCAATCAAACAACATGCTCGAGCAAATAACAAACAATCTAAAAGGTTGGTTTTTTTACAAAATCTATAAGAGGGTCTTGTTAATCTAAAAAAAGTGTCAAATACAAGTATCTATTCATTAAAACAACGGCAAACAAGATAACTGCAACCACTATTGAATAGTAAAGATTCAAACTTACCGATAACGCACCCTAGCGAATTGCAAAACATAATCTTAGATGATTTTGATTTCTTATCTTCAAAACGAAAAGATAATTGTACCCTTTCAATGTTCAAGAAGTTCATTAATTCAAAGACAAATGATTCGAATGCATCTGTTCATCATCGCTTGTGGACTATTGTTTCTTCACTACTCAATTCCCTAACCTAATTTTTTATGGCCTATTAATATTATTCCCTAACCAAACATCAAGCCCAAATTATTTATAATTATATTTAAATTGGAGGCCCTTTGGGAGTGGGGCCCCAAGCAACAAACTTCACTTGGAGGCATATTGGGCAGGCCCTGTGTGTATCTCAAGATCATGAGCCAGAAGAGAAGAAGAAGAAAAGTGATCAATTTTGCACAAATTTGAAATATTTCTAAGGATGGAGTATCCGCCTTCGAAAGTTTTTCACATGCAAATTTTAGTGTTTTAACCCTCTGAGTTTCACATGTAACATTTTGAGAAAATCAAATTTCCATGCATTTTTTGAAAATCAGTTTTCCAGCCAGGGGTTGCCGCCCCTAGACCCTGCTACTAGGGGCGCTGCCCCCGAACCCCCGCCAAGGGGGCATTTCCCCCTTGGAGTCTTCGTTACTTTTAAGGTATTCTATATAAAGATCATAATAAACTCAAACAAGTGTGTACTCCGCACCTCCTGACTTATTTAATAGATATTATGATCACATTAATCATTAGTCAATCCAATTATACTAAAATAAGAAAATCTAGTAGAATAACAGTTACAATTAAAACTATAAACGATAGATTAAAGTTATATTAGTCTTAGACACATTTTTAAGTTTTATTTTTTTCTTTAAATGCTGATAACATTGAAAAAAATTACACTATAAACACAAATGTTATTTATTTTTAAAACGTGTATAACGTTGATATATAAAAAACAAATTTTTTCGCATTATTTCAAATCATTGTATAATATTCGTCAAATAATTGCGTAATATCATGTTATTGAATAATATTGGTCAGGTCATTGGCTCTAATGCTGGTTATCAAGAGTAGTGTTGGTCATTGTTTTATCTATTATATAGATCATTGTGTATAATGTTGATTGTTGTGTTATGCATTATATTTTTCTAAAATGGTGATATTAAAATAACACAATGTTAAAAAATGTAAAGTTTTACGTTTTCGGTTAATTGTGTAATCATTATTAGGTAATTGTGTAATACTCGTCAATCTAGAAGATTACACAATTACCTGATAAATTACACAATGAGTTAAAAAACATGATTTTTTAATTTTTTTTTCTGTATTAACCCTATACATGTTTTGAAGATAAAAAAATGCTCGATTTTATAATATAACTTAAAAAAATAATATTCATATGTAAAAGTTACGGACGTATAAAAAAGTGGAACTTGAAAAGGGAGAAAATTACCAATTTTGCCCTCAACCTAATTTTGATATAAAAAACACGTATCAACATTGTAATCTTTTTAATACTTTCTAGTTTTTAAAGACTCTGTATTTAAACATTTCCTTTTATGATAATCTTTCCTCTTAATTTTTATTTTTCAAAATACCGATTTTAGAAAATAACAAAATACTAATATAAGATTTTATTATTATCGATTTTACCATTTTGCCTAATAGGTTGATGGGGGGCTTGGGCATCATGTTTTGAACCATTTAAACCCGCTCACTCTATCGATAAATGGATGTCATATTGCAACTTAAAAAAAACCTTTTGAATTCAATTTATAGGGGACATTATACTTTTTTGAACCTTTTGAACCCATCACATTTTAATTATAAAAAATGAGTAAATTACGGTTCAATTAATATAGTCCTTAAAGTTCAAAACTTATGGATATAGTGCTTAATATTTAATTTTTCTGTAATCTTTGTTCCTTATATTTGTTAATAACATTTTGTAGTTACATAAAATGTCCTTGTTTGAGTCTGTTTTTATTTTCGATCCCTAGCTTTGAAAAATTACAACATCGGTTTAAAGGTTTGATAAAATGTAACACAATTGATCCCAATTTTGACGGGGAGTTAACTTTTTTTTGTTATTATTTTAAAATATCTGAGGTACCCCTACAATTATAAATAGCCCCAAGCCACCGACTTAGCTTCTAAATATATACTTTTATTTCTAAAACCATACAAAATGTGGTGATGGCTTAGTGGTTAAAGCCTTGTGCTTTTAAACATGGGTTAAAGGTTCTAATCCTGTGGTTTTCGTTTCTCTTATTTTTTTTTGGGTTCTTTTGATTTATATTCTTTAACAATTTTCTTATATTTTTTGACTTTAATTAAATTTTTTAAATTACTAAATCACAACAGATGAGACATAATACTAGTTTATATTTATGTTTTCCAAAACAATGGAGCTGTAAATTCATACTATACGCTTTTATGTACTTAGTCATGTTAATGTCATAATCGCGACGCACATAACAAATTCACATGTCAATCGATTAAAAAATTATATTTTAACATTTTGACGTTATTTTTTAGCATATTCATACGACACTTGAGTTCACGTATAAGTTTTGTTTTTTTAGTACGAAACATCGAAAACGTTGGCTACTCACTGTTAATTGCACTTCAGCGAGTGAGTTTAGGTAAAGTATATGATTTCACACATAATACATTGTAAGCCGATATAAATCCGAGTTTGTCTATATTTTTACGTAAATTTTATTCGGAAACAAGCAAGGTCAAATTAAAACATTTATGTGCCTATTTTAAGTATGTTTTGAGTTTGTTTATGCTTTGATGTGAATTTTGTGGAAAAAAATGTCGGGTAAAATATATTGTATTTTCATTTGATGTTATAAATTCGAGTTACTTTCCGTCTGGACATATATTTAGTTTGGAATGAGATCGGATGATTGTATCACGCCACACACGACGTTGCCGCATGTGTTTTGTTTTTATATGCGCTTTGAATAGGGCTGTAGCGTAAATTTTATTTGGAGTCGTGTCAAATATAATATGTTTCCATTCGATGATATATATTCGAGTTACTTTACATCCCAATATAGTTCAGAATCGAGGCACCTCGACAGTACCGTGTAAGCCGCCGTCACAACGCGCGCGGGTAAGGAAAACTAGTTAAACTTATTTTTTCAAAAAAATAAAGTGTAAAATAGGGCCCACTAATTTCAAACCTTCAAAAACCATTCTTTCTTCTTTAGCGCTCCGTTCCCAAGTTTAATAAACGAAAGAAAAGAAGTGAAAGGAAACTAGCAAGAGAAAAAATGAAGAGAAAGAAAATTAAGAAGAGAAAAGAAATGGGAAGAAAGAAAAATACATATTAATTTTTGTGTTCCAGAGTTAAAAGAAAAAAAAAGTAACAATTTTATGTATTTTATTTCTTTTCTTTCCATTTCCTTCCATTTTGGAAAGAAAATTGAAAATTTTCCTTTCATATCTTTTCATTTCATTCATTTAAAAAACTGAGAAACATAAAGTTTTTTATTTCCTTACATTTCTCTCCTTAAAAAAACTCAGTAATACAATTCTTTTTCATTTTTCATTTATTTCCTGTCATTTCTCTTCTTAAAAAAGACTTGGGAATGCAGCGAAAATCGTAAACCCACCGGCCACCACTGCCATTAAATGTTGTTGCCACAACTGCTCATTACCACCACCATTTCCACCGTAACCTATCGCAACCACAATAACCATCATATCTGCTGCATTCATCACCACAACCACGACCACTGAAACCACTACCATCAACTTCGTTAACCATCGCTTACACCCTTGACGTTCTCTTTCGTCCTTGTAGCATACAACCACATATATTCATTGCCTATAGTGTGAGACGGTGAGAGCGTGGCGGCTGAGTAGGATTAGGGTTGTGGACGAAGAGTTTTAAGGAGGATTTAGAGATGAAGGTGGAAGAAAGAAGTAGTTTAGTAGAGACGGCAGTGGTGGCTGCGACGGAGATGGAACCATCAGAGGGGGAGGGGTGGGGTGGGTGGGGATTTTTAGAGGTGGAAAAGAAAGAAGGGAGGCAGTGGTGGTGTCGTTAGAAATTGGTGGTGGTATGTTTGACAATCGACAAATTTCAGGTCAATACCAGGCCCGACTTAGTCATAATTATGCATATTTTACATGAGTTTCAATCGAGTTCTATATATTTGAGGTTATTTTATACATCGCAAAATTTCATACATAACATTTCATGCATCGGTGATTCGGCGTAATTACCATTTTTCACGCGGTACAACCATTACACACGAACATTGGTGATAATTAATGTATACGTACTAATAAATACCTTAAAGTGCTTCAAAGTATTTTAGATTCCAAATTAAGTACATTAGAAAAGCTTAAATTTATAAATAATCTTAAACGCATAATTGATATTTTACCTGTAAATCATTTTAACGCGAATACTAGATACATGATGTAAAATTAATATATCACCAATATTGAAATATTTAATATTATATAAGTTCTTATAATATTTTAAGTTATTCTAAATATAAAAAACTAAAAATAAAAAATATATAAAAATACCTAAAGTGTAACAAATACCACCTAAATACCTAATACTACCCAAAATAAAACAAAACCCCCTATTTTCCTCCCTTGAAACCGTCCACCCTACCCCACCCCACCCATCACCTCACTTTTCTTCCCTTCTCTTTTTCATATAAATGCTTTCTTGTTTGACTTGAAAAAGTTGAATCATACCATTTTCACGTAACTTTTTTTACTATTATTAAATTATTATTTTGCCTTATCACAAATGACTATTTCTTCCTTCATAGAATAACATGATGTATTTAACCATCGGTGGATGCTAAAAGCAAAAATCATCCATAATTCACCTATACATTTCACCAACTTCCCTTCTCTTTTTCTTCCCTTCAAATTTCTTCCAAGGCTTTATCACCACCATTTTATTTCATTTTCAACTCATTTTCAACAAATCTTGGGTGATTCAAGTGCCATCGTTGAAGACCAAGTGATTTTTGAAGCTTCCAAGCATCCTACATCAACCCTTCCATCTTTTCTTTTCAAGATACAAAGGTTTTTGAACACTTTCAAGTGAAGTTTAATTTATTAATATTTTTAAGTAATATATATTTCACAAATAACCGCTGTGTGTCACCAACGGGTCGTCGAGTCAAACAGTTTGTTACCAAGTGTGTGGATGAAATAGTTGCATGCTTACATCACAAGTAGGAGCAATTACTTAGACATAAGTTGCCTTGATTGTTCTAGGGCGAACTTAGTTTAGATTTCCCGAGCACTTGTGATACTTACAGGTTTCACACCCGACTCACTTCACCGGTGAGTTTCACGGCCCCATTTTTACTTATTTTCCTTTTGAGGGAGATTACATGTAAATTACTATTTTCTTGGATACATTTATTTGTCAATGATTTCACATGTTATATAAGTTGTTTACTTACCGTATGAAGCCCTTTGTTATTAGACCGTTAGTTTATTTCCCAAAGCCAGGTAATCACGGATAGTACTATTGGGTTTGACTACCCTCACCTGGGTTAATTACCCAAACCTTGACTGGAGGTCTAAACGGGTGCATTATTAGCATGTTCACCCCTGTGTTTATGGTAGGCATGGGTACGGGTAACTATTATAGTTACAGTCTAGCTTCGGTTGTGGTGCTTATATAATATTGTAGTATTATTTGATCGATAATCAAATCATGGAAAGACTTATGGTCCATTACATTGTTTACTATTTCTTTAAAATCTGAGAACTAACCAACTTTATGTTGACATATTTTCATGCATGTTTTCTCAGGTATTTGACATATGCATCAAGTTAAGCTAGCTTAGACCACATCACATTTAGGGCCATTCATGCTGCTTGGGACATTTATTTCTGTATTTGTCGAGTTTTGAAAACAATTTACATTAGTTCATTTGCTTCCGCAATTTAACTCTGAAAACAATTATGTATTTTTAATCTTATTGCAACATATGTTTTACTAAATCATGTAGCGGTCGATCAATGACTGTGATTCCATGACGTTCATGCCCCGTGGTAAACCGTCGTGGTTGGGGGTGTGACGGATTGGTATCAGAGCCATCGGTTATAGGGAAATAGAGAGCCATCGGTTATAGGAAATTAGAGAGCCATCGGTTATAGGGAATTAGGTTGCATTTAGTGAGCCTAGACTATAACCGTAGCTCATTGCATCAACTTAGTACATTATGCATTAACCAAACTTATATTAATTGTACTTGTGTGTTGCCTTTTTATAGAGATGTCGTCTGCATCGATGCCGATCTACGTTTTTGACTCAGATGAGGAGTGTGAGCCGACATCTTTGACCTCGTCTACAGGATTTACACTTGCCATTCTGACCCCTACACCTGACGTCGTGCTCCGGCCTACTAACCCCATGGAGGTCGAGACCCCTGTACCTCCTCCTACTATTGTCCACGCTCCCACTTCGGACCCCAATCCTGATACCACTGAGGCCATACCCCACGGCCCGATATTCTGGGTTACCTCCCCCTCCCAGGCATATGTTGGTGGATGCCTGCACCTGAGATTCATGTCAGTC
This sequence comes from Flaveria linearis, assembly GCA_024085815.1. Classification (NCBI taxonomy): domain Eukaryota; kingdom Viridiplantae; phylum Streptophyta; class Magnoliopsida; order Asterales; family Asteraceae; genus Flaveria; species Flaveria linearis. The sequence goes on along the minus strand of JABSNV010001142.1, from coordinate 143,116 downwards.
TCCCGGAGGAGCTCATTCCAGGAGTCACACACGTCATTAGACCGATGATGCCGATGGCAATTTTGGTGACCGAGTCACACATTTTTATCAAGCCACCACTTGAGCCTAGCCACACGACCACTGATGCCTAGCCAGCTGACCTAACCCCCAAGCCAGTCGATACCCTCCTCGAGCCTACTTATTTCACCTCAGCCAGCCAAGACCGAGGTAGTCGGCCTTGATTCTAAGACTACTGGGTCCATTCCTTGTTCTGTTGACTCAGTGGCTTCTGATCAGGAGCCTACTGGGTCCATTCCTTATTCTATTGACTCTATTTCATAGCCAGTTAACCCGACCCCCCAGCCTACTGATTCTGCCTCATAGCCTAGTGACCCTACTCCCTAGATTCCTGACACTGGTCCTTATGATCTTACTTCTGAGACTGGTGACCCTACCCCTGTGGCCAATATTCCCAAGCTAGTGGCTATAGATATCCACCATCGCATCGTTTCGGCACTATCACCACCTCATTGCAACCCTACTAGACTTAACTTGGGGGTGTGCTTCATTTGCACACACCTAAGAAGCGAGTTCATATCCTGATTTCTATTTCCTTCGATACGAGTGTCGACGAGAGTTTTGTTACTAGCAGTTTTAGTCATTACACAGAATTACACCAACATATTTAGGTTGTAAATATACGATAGGTTTAACTGATGGTAAATTAATCGAAAGAAACAAGATAATACAAGGATGCACTTTGAATTTGGCGGATGAGTCGTTCAATATATATTTATTACCCGTAACTCTTGAGAGTTTCGACATCATTATTGGCATATATTGGTTGTCTAAAAGTCAAGCAGAAATTGTTTGTTGTGAGAAGATTGTTCTCATTCCACTTCTGAATATAGAGACAATACCGATTCAAGGAGAAAGGCGTGGTACCATGCTAAGGTCATTATGTATTTAAATCCCAGAAGTACTTACAAAAAGGCTGTCATGAAATTTTGGCACACGTGGTAGAGAAGCAAGCGGATGAGAAAGAATCGAGGATATACCTATCATGCGAGACTACCCGGAATTCTTTCCCGAGGAGTTACCCGGACTTCCACCCTAAAGACAAGTCGAATTTCGAATTGACTTGGTACCTGGAGCTGCTCCAGTAGCACGATCACCATACTGACTAGCACCATTAGAGATGCAGGATTTGTCAACTCAATTACGAGAATTGTTAGATAAAGGATTCATAAGGCCGAGTTCCTCACCTTGTGGAGCTCCGGTCTTGTTTGTCAAGAAGAAGGATGGATCATTTCGAATGTGCATTGACTACTGGAAATTAAACAAAGTGACTATCAAGAATCGATATCCACTCCCATGAATCGATATCCACTCCCATGAATCGATGACTACTTTGATCAACTTCAATGTTCTAGCTATTACTCGAAGATTGATTTACGTTCGGGATATCACCAATTACAAATCCAAGAAGAGGATGTCCCTAAAACTGCTTTTTGAACTCGTTATGGTCACTACGAGTTCAGGTCATGCCATTTGGGTTAACCAATGCACCAGCCGTATTCATGGATCTTATTAATAGAGTATGCAAACCCTACTTGGATAAATTTATGATGGTCTTCATCGATGGCATTTTGATATACTCATGAACAAAGGATGAGCACGAACAACATTTAAGGTTAATCTTGGAACTACTCAAGAACAAGAAATTGTACACAAAAGTCTCAAAATGCAACTTCTAGATTCCAGAAGTGCAATTTCTTAGGCATGTAGTTAACGAGAAGGGAATACATGTTGACCCATCCAAGATAGAGGCCATTAAGAACAGGGAAGCACCGAAGACTCCGATTGAGATGCGACAATTCCTAGGTTTTGCAGGTTATTACCGGCGCTTCAATGAAAATTTCTCCAAAATAGCCTAACCGTTGACGACTTTAACCCATAAAGACAAGAAGTTCGATTGGAGTGATAAACAGGAAGCGTCATTTCAATTATTTAAGTAAAAACTGTGTTGTGCACCAATTCTGTCCCTACCAGAGGGAACCGATGGTTTGTGGTGTACTGAGACGTATCACGACAAGGACTTGGATGTGTCCTAATGCAACATAACAAGGTTATTACTTACGCTTCTCGACAATTGAAAGTGCATGAGAAAAATTACACTACTCACGACCTCAAATTAGGAGATGTTGTTTTTGCACTAAAGATTTAGCGACACTATTTGTATGGTACCAAGTGTACTATATTCACTTACTATAAAAGCATTCAACACATCTTCGATCAAAAGGAACTGAACATGAGACAACGTAGGTGGGTTGAGTTACTAAATGACTATGATTATGAGATTTGTTATCACCCTGGAAAGGAGAATGTTGTAGCAGACGTTTTGAGCAGGAAGGAACAAACTAAAACCTTACGAGTGCGAGCATTAGGAATGACGATCCACACGAGTCTAACTACCCAAATTCGCGATGCTCAATCCGAATCACTAAAGGAACAAAATTTAAAGGAAGAATCTCTTCGTGGCTTGGATAAACAATTTGAGATCAAGTCTGATGGAGCTCGCCTACTTCATGAACCGAATTTGTGTTCCAAATTTTGGAAACTTGAGGGATCTTGTGATGAACAAGGCACACAAATCTAAATACTCCATCCACCCAAGCTCTAATAAGATGTATCAGGACCTGAAGGAGTTATACTGCTGGCCTAACATGAAAGCTGACATAGTCACCTGTGTTAGCAAGTGCTTCACATGTTTAAAGGTTAAGGAAAAATATCAGAAGCCATCAGGACTACTACACAAACCATAAATTCCACAGTGGAAATGGGAAGAGATCTCCATGGACTTCATAACAAAACTACCCAAGACATCCACCGGGTGTGATAAGATTTGGGTAATTATGGATCGATTAACAAAGTCTACACATTTCCTACCAACTAAAGAAACTGATAAATTAGAAAGGTTGGCCAGGATCTATCTTAAGGAGGTTATCTCAAGATATGGAGTGCCAATCTCCATTATCTCTGATCGAGATAGTCGATTCATCTCTAGATTCTGGCAATCATCACAAAAGGCCTTGAGTACACGATTGGACATGAGTACCGCATACCACCCGTAAACAGATGGTCAGAGCGAAAGGACTATCCAAACATTGGAAGACATGCTTAGAGCTTATGTGATAGATTTCGGACACCGTTAGGATACTCATTTACCTTTAGCTGAATTTTCTTACAATAATAGTTATCATACTAGTATCAAGGCTGCACCATTCGAAGCACTATAGGAAGAAAGTGTCGATCACTATTGTGTTGGACAGGGGTAGGCGATAGCCAACTACTGGTCCTAAGATCATACACAAGACAACTGAAAAGATCACTCAGATTCAGAACCGACTCAAAGCCACGCATGACTGTCAGAAAAGCTACACTGATGTTAGACGTAAACTATTAGAATTCCAAGTGGGAGATAAATTTCTACTTAAAGTCTCATATTGGAAAGGAGTTATCTGTTTTAGTAAACGTGGTAAGCTAAACCCTAGATATATTAGACCATTTAAGATCCTAGCAAGGATTGGTCTTGTAGCTTACAAACTCAAACTATCACAAGAACTTAGTGGTGTTCATGACACTTTTCACGTGTCAAATCTAAAGAAGTGCTTGTCAGATGAAACCCTAGTTATACCACTCGATGAGGTTCAGATCGATGATCAACTTCATTTTGTTGAGAAACCTGTTGAGATCATGGATCGAGAAGTCAAGAGGATCAAACAAAGCCGTATTCCCATCATGAAGGTTCGGTGGAATTCCAGACGAGGACCAAAATTTACTTGGGAATGCGAGGATCAAATAAAACTCAAATACCCTCACTTGTTTGAAACCCTAGCGACTACGAAAGACACTAACTGAATTTCGGATGAAATTCTTTCTAACATGGGGAGTATGTGACAACCAACAAATTTCAGGTCAATGCTCGGCCTGACTTGGTCATAATTATGCATATTTTACATGAGTTCAATCGAGTCCTATTTATTTGAGGTCATTTCATGCATTGCAAAATTTCATGCATAACATTTCATGCATCGGTGATTCGGCGTAATTACTATTTTTACACGTGGTACAACAACACACACAAACGTTGGTGATAATTAATATATACGTACTAATAAATACCTTAAAGTGCTTCAAAGTATTTTAGATTCTAAATTAAATAAATTAGAAAAGCTTAAATTTATAAATAAACCTAAACGCGTGAATTGATATTTTACCCGGAACGAATCATTTTAACGCGAATACTATATACATGGTGTAACATTAATATATCAATAATATTGTAATATTTAATATTATATAAGTTCTTATAATATTTTAAGGTATTCTAAAAAGTAAAAACTAAAAATAAAAAATATATAAAAATACCTAAAGTGAAACAAATACAACTTAAATACCTAATACTATCCAAAATAAAACAAAACCCCATTTCCCTCCCTTGAAACCGTTCACCCTACCCCACCCATCACCTTACTTTTCTTCCCTATTCTTTTTCATACAAATGCTTTCTTGTTTGACTTGGAAAAGTTGAATCATACCATTTTTACGTAACTTTTTTCTATTATTATTAAAATATTATACTGCCTTACCACAAATGATTATTTAACATGATGTGATTTAACCATTGGTGGATATTAAAAGCAAAAATTCATCCACAATTTACCTACACATTTCACCAATTTCCCTTCTCTTATTTCTTCCCTTCAAATTTCGTCCAAGGCTTCATCACCACCATTTCATTTCATTTTCAACTCATTTTCTACAAATCTTGGGTGATTCAAGTACCATTGTTGAAGACCAAATGATTTTTGAAGCTTCCAAGCATCCTACATCAACCCTTCCATCTTGTCTTACTTGTTTTTAGTGAGAACACTCTCTTTTTGTTTATATATCTTTTAGTTCATTATATTAATCATCTACTAGATCATATGTAAGAACATTCATTCACAAAAGTCTATTATGTTAAAAATGGTGTTTTCACCAGTAAAGAGTTTCAAGGATTTTACTTCATACAAAATGTGTTACATGAACTCAATAATGATTCTTGTTCATAAAAAGTGAATATTCCTAGATTCATGTTTGACCAAGTTACTAGTTGGTGAATTTATAAAAAGTCATATAGATTTGTTAAAACTCAAGAGAATCTATAAAAGGAGTATGTTATGGTTATGAGATTTTAAGCCTTTACAAGTATTATTATGAATGCTTATATATATTCTTTAAGTTATACTTAATTATTGAGTGGTAATATATTATTACAAAAGTGGGTTATAACTTAATGACAATTTGACCAAATTTACAAGTATGGTTAAATATATATAAACATGAGACTTAAAAGGGAAAAAATATAAACTTCATAACTAAATATTATGTTAGTTTAAAGGAGAGGTTAAAATGGTTAGTAGATGGTTTTTTAACAAAGATAACACATGATTTTGTTGCTAATTTGACACGGGACTTAAAATATAAATTGATGGGCTTTATAATATTAGTTACCAGGCCACTTAAAAGATGGGTTAAAACAAATTGGTAAATTGACTAAAGTAGCTAATTAATTTATTAAAGAGATTTACTTTTATAACATACCCAAAATTACTTAATAAATTAAAGCAACCATAATTTAATATATGTCAAGAACTAGACAAAATAAAAGAATACTTATACTAAGAAATAATTAAAAAATTATTTTATGGGCAAGTATATAAATTTATACATGGATTGTAAAAAATGAAAGCTAGTGATTTTACTTGAAAGTTAATATTTCAAATTATTTTCCAATTAATATAATATAAATATTATTTTACCTAAGAAAATAAGATTATTTCAAAACCTAGCTTCTATAATTTCATATGTAAATTACATAACTAATTACTAAACACTTGAGTCACATCTCGGGTCGAGTCAAAATGATATTTAATTAGCTAAATAATATGTCAACTTCAAGATACAAAGGTTTTTAAATACTTTCAAGCAAAGTTTAATTTATTTATATTTTTTAAGTAATATATATTTCACAAATATCAATTTTGCGTCACTAACGGGTCGTCGAGTCAAATACTTTGTTACCAAGTGTGGGGATAAAATAGTTACATGCTTACATTACACGTAGGAGCAATTACTGAGACATAAGTTGCCTTGATTGTTCTAGGGCGAACTTAGTTTGGATTTTCCCGAGCACTTGCGATACTTAAAGATTTTACACCCGACTCACTTCATAGGTGAGTTTCACGGCCCCATTTTTACTTATTATACTTTTGGAGGAGATTACATGCAAACTACTATTTTCTTGGACATATTTACTTGTCAATGATTTCACATATTATATAATTGTTTACTTAATATATGAAGTCCCCTGTTATTGGACCGTTAGTTTATTTTCCAAAGTGAGGTCATCATGGGTAGTACTATTGGGCTTGACTACCCCCACCTGGGTTAATTACCCTAACCTTAACTGGAGGTCTAAACGGGTGCAATATTAGCATGTTCACCCCTGTGCTTACGGTAGGCATAGGTAGGGAAAATCTATTACAGTTATAGTCTAGCTTCTGTTGCCGTGTTTATATAATATTGTAGTGTTATATGATCGACAATCAAATCATGGAAAAACTTGTGCTCCATTATTGTAACACCCGGATATTTTCTTTGAAGCCGACGAAAGGAGAAAAAAGAAATAAAGTCCAAAGTTGGGGGACCAAACTCGCCAACGCAAGAAAGTTGGGTAAATGGGGATATTTGAAGGGAGAGGGCAGCCCTTACCCTCTCCCCATACCCACATTAGTACAAAAACCACAGCCGCTAGCTCCAAATCGTGGGTGGGATAATTGACCTTGTAGGTTTTCAACTATCGGGACGCGTAGGCTATTACCCTTCCACGTTGCATCAACACACAACCCAGTCCCGAGTAAGAAGCATCTGAATATACCACTAAGTCTTCACTCCCTTCAGGTAATGTCAAGATAGGAGATTGAGTTAAGCTTGCCTTTAACTCCTCAAAATCATCCTCCTTTTCCGATCATATATAAACTTCACGTCTTTAGGAGTCAATTTAGTCAAAGGTAAGGCTATCTTGGAAACTCTTGAATAAATCTTCTGTAGTAGCACGCCAATCCCAAGAAACTTTGAATCTTGGATGGTGTATTTGGTAACTTCCATTGCATCACCACCTCAACCTTCGTCGGGTCCACCATAATTCCTTCAGAATTCACCACGTGACCCAAAAATTGAATTTCACGAAACCAAAAAGCACACTTAGAGAATTTAGCACATAACTTCTCCTTCTTAGTGTCTCCAACACTTCGCGTATGTGGCCGGCATGTTCTTTTTTGCCATTTGAATAAATCAGAATATCATCAATAAACACGATCACTAACTTATCCAACATCGGCCGACACACTCGGTTCATTAAATCCATAAAGACAGCTGACGCGTTAGTTAGGCCGAAAGACATAACGAGAAACTCGTAGTGTCCATAACGCATGCAAAAAGCTGTCTTAGGGATATCTTCCTCCTTCACCTTCAACTGATGGTAGCTAGATCGGAGATCTATCCTTGAGAACTAACTGGCACCTTGGAGCTGATCGAACAAGTCATTAATTATCGGTAAGGGATATCGGTTCTTCACTGTTAATTTGTTTAACTCTCAGTAGTCTATACACATCGTCATACTACCATCCTTCTTCTTAACAAACAAGACCGGAGCACACCAAGGAGAGATGCTCGGTTAGATGAATCCCTTATCTAATAGTTCTTGCAACTGAGCCATCAGTTCCTTCATTTTAGACAGAGCTAGACGATATGACGCCTTGGCAACAGGTTGAGCACCAGGTACCAGATCAATCTGGAACTCGATCTTGCGGTCCGGTGGCACACCAGATAGGTCTTCCGGAAACACATCCGGAAAGTCGCACACCACTGGTACGTCAGACAATTGTGGTATTGACGCGTCCACATCCTTCACCTAAGCAGGTAGGAATTATATCCACGTTCACTCCCCTGCCACCACCATCAAAATCACTTTCGGAACCGTAGTAACTCGACCATAGATCGTCACCAAACCCCCGTCAGGCGTGGTCAATCAAATCATCTTCTTTCGACACACAATATTATCCTCTTAGGCTGCTAGCCAATCCATCCCTAAGACTATATAAAATCCGCCTAAGGGCATCACAAATCATCTCGCAGAAAACTTAAGACCTTCTAATTCTATCACGCAATCCTCTAAAGTATCAGATATCCTAATGGATTTACCGATAGCAGTTTCTATGATAAAGGGCTCATTAATACTTTTACTTCTAACAAACAACTTATTATAGAAAGCAGTAGAAATGAAACTTCTACTAGCACCAGAATCAAATAACACAGAGGCACAAATTTGGTTTACTAGGAACATACCTGACATGACATCAGGATCCACCCTAGCCTCCTCTATGGTCATAGTGAATGCTCTGGCGCTCGCTCTCTACACTTCATTCCCAGTCTTCTTCTTTGCCCCAAAACTCTTGGCCCTTGTCTTCTTGCAATCCCTATTCAGATGGCCCTCTTCACTGCAGTTATAACACCTTACAACCCCACACTCTCTTGCCATATGTTCGGGCTTCCCACATTTAAAGCAGACGTTCAATCCCCACTTACACTCTCCCGTATGCTCCCTTTCGCATTTACCACACCTTTTCATCCCCGCACCTAACGTAACCACCCTTCGAGCATCCACCCTTGCCTTCTTGTTATTTGGAGTGACATTACCACATCCAAACCGTTTTCCATTCCAATTCCTATCACCATCACTCTTCTTACTCACCTCTGCCATGACCACCACCTCTATCTCATCGTATAGTCTTCCTGCCAAATTGACCACTGACCTGAATGTACCTGGCCGGGTGGTGATCAGATGTCTGCGGATATCTACTGGCAGATCCTGAATGTACCTCTTGATCTTCCTTTATACCGGCATCACCTGTCCAGCACCAGCCTTGACATCTCGTTAAATTTTATGGTATACTGTTGGTGCGTCATAGTTTCTGCCTCCAGCTGCAGGAACTCCCTCTCTATCTTATCCAACTCCCTATGAGGATAAAGCTCTTCAATCACCTGCTTCTTTAGTTCTGCCCACCTCATCCTGCCAATGGCCCTACTACCCTCAACCTGGATAATGTTGTCCCACCAGCATAAGGCCGAATCCACAAACGAGTGGGTAGCGAACTTCACCTTTTGATCCTCCTGACACTCTCTAATATCAAGTACCACCTCCATCTCCCTCACCTATAGGTGAGCTGCTGCAGCACTGCCATTTTCATCAAACGTTGGGGGCTTGCATCTTTGAAATACCCCATAGTTACAGCCCTGTGCAATTTCCTGCACTGCTTCTTCCTCCTCCTTCTCACTCAAGACAACCGTCTCAGTCTTCGGTTGTTCTTTTTCTCCTCTCTCAGTGGTCTTCCTTTTTTCCTTCTTTTCATCCTCACTCACAGCCCTAATTACTTCAGTCACCACAGACGGCAGAATCGTCTACATGACTTGTTGAACCTCCTCAACTACTGCCTCTTTCACCGAGGCCCTCAAGTTCGCACTCTCATCACCACCTTCCTGGTGATGGATCTCGGGCTATTCACGTGCCGTTTCAGCAGCTCTAGCCTTGTTCTTTGTGACACGCGGTCCAGCACCACGTCCACCATGTACTCCACCTCATGAGGCCTTTAATGATCTACCACCGACCATCTCTAAACACTATAAGATTCAAACACTAACATGGTCATTCCAGGTAATAGATTAGATAATGTCAAGTATAGTAAATCCCTAACTACAGTGGCCAGTTATGATTAACCACTTACTTTACTCTTCATTCCTAAAGCACTTCTTATCCTGACTACATTAGTATTCAAATCTACTAAAAGCACATCAATCAAATAGCACACGCACATAATACCGGTTAACATTAAGAAAAGAAATACCTAATGACACGTAGCTACTCGGGCTGGCATCCCTCCATTCGGTCTCATTCTCAGTTTAAGTTTAGGTTTTTAAAATATTTACCCATTTCTCTTAAACTTTGCCTCTGATACCAACTTATAAGTCCTTGTTCCTGGAGACCTCACAGTTGGACAACCACAACATTATTATATAAACAAATACATATTTTATAAAACATTGCAATGAAATTAAGTTAACAAAAACCTCTTCATGTATTAATAATTACTTTTTCCAAGTAACACATCGTTATCATGTTACTAAATAATATTTAGTTGAATTACAAGATAAAAATAACATGTATGCATGAGATAGATGCCAATCTCTTATTTGCCAAGTAGCTTCACCCACGTGCCATCCTCAGTAACAAATTACCTGCCAACTGAAAATGTATAAAGGTCAGCTTTTCTAAGTAAGTTCTAGTTTTTATAAAGTTCTAGTTTTTATAAATAAAATACCTTCTTTTTTCTTAAAACATTTTCTTTGCTTTTGCACATTATCATTCATCGTACATACATCAAGGTAATATCTTATTATCTTTCAATATCGCACGTATTCGTTCATTTAGCACTTTTTCATTATCTTTCATTTCTATCTAGATCCTGTCATAAACTAAACCCCATCGTGGTCACAATGCCACCTCATCCTTGGGGTTAGCGACAAGGATCTCGTTTCGCATGTATGGAGCAGTCACCAAGACTGACTCCCCTTGTGTGGGAACCCTCATGGGTTAGCCAAGATCGCACGCTATATAACACACAGTTGAGCTAACAACTCTCAATGAGTTGTGAACCTCCTTTCATTTTACTTGCAAGACTTTTCATTCATTCATTCATTATTTATGTTCCAATTTCATTATCATAAATCTTTCACTTTCATTATGATACTACTTTACATATACGAGCGTAACACGCCACGTAAAGTCATATAATAAAATAATATGGAACACAAAAACAGACCATAAACGTGCATAAAATAAACATATATAACATCAAATCAATCCAGGGTTAAACCCTAAAATTTCTATTTTTCCCAAAATTTCAGAAATTTTTTAAGTGTTCTAGGCGCATGAACACTATGCAGGCATATGAGAACTGCTTAGGTGCATGAACACTATATGGGCGCATGGGCCAACACAGGTGTTTCCACACTTAGGCGCATGGGCAATCTGGGTGCATGGGCCACTGTTTAGTCGCATGACCTACACTTAGGCATCTGAGCAAAACTGCTGGGCGCATGGGGTACTGTTTGGGTGCATGACTACTATATGGGGGCTTGATCTTGACACTTAGAATATTTTGGCAATTATCTTAGGCGCATGGGAACTATTTGGGTGCATGGGAACTATTTGGGTGCATGAACTACACGTTTTTCCTAAGTCAAAGTTTCAGGCGCATGGACCCTGTTTGGGCACGTGGCCAACCGTTTAACATGTTTCTACCTTATTTTCTGTCCCAATCTATATTCTAACATGCACACAACTTAAATCCATCATTTTAGACATCTAAAACAAGCATACAACCATAATAAATTCATACACAAATACTTACGGTTAACATACATAATGGTTGTAAAACATTTTTACACGCATTTTCAGCCCCAAAACTTTTAAAACATAAAACCAGGATCTAGAATTCACCTTTGGCAGCCTTTGAACCAAGCTTCTTTAAATTCAAGCTTTCAAAAAGTTCTAACACCTAAACATGCCAAAAGCACACAACCAAACACACATACACACGTAAGGCTGAAACCTTACAAAATATAAGAAAAACTTACCTTTAAGCAATTTCTTCTTCTTCTTCTTCTCACTAGAATCCGATGGAACTCTGCCCTCTCTCTCTCTCTCTAAAAATGGTGACAGAAGTTGATGAGAAAGCTTGTGGGCGGCCATGCCACCTTTTTAAACATAATAATAATAAAGTTTTCCTCTTGCATAACTTTAACCCTTTAACTTGGTTTATTTACTTTTTCTTTCTTTTTACTCTTCTTTTCTTTTCTCTTATAAATTTTCGGGTGTTACATGAATCAAGTACTAATACAGATTTTATGATAACTGTGGAAGTTATCATCAACAGTTTGTGAGAATGACACGCAAGCAAAAAGTGTATTATAATATATGTGTTATGTTTGTGCAAGCCAAATAATAAAGCTAGAAATTGCAATTTTCAGCATCGGCTGACAAGCAAACAAAGATTTCACAATTTAATTTTAAATAATACAAAAAAATTTTTCTTAACTACTAAATCAATAAAAGAAATACAAATCAGTCAAATTGTTTTATGGATAAAAGAATTGGTCAAATCAAAGTAGCTTTGAATACAAAAAATTCGAACGTGAAATCTTTACATGAAGATGATAGAAATTCTACTCCAATTCAGACCACTTTCAAGAAAATGGTTACAAAGCTAATACAACCAATTCAAAGATGAAAAATTAGAACAACTCAATCTTAACCTGATATTGTTGAATATTATGTTTTCAATAATAAAAAATATATGATATTAAAGTTTGTATCATATTTAGATGAAAACAATATGCTCAAGTCAATTATGGCTTGATTTCCTAAAAATGAATAAATTCATTCATATGTTTAGTAACAACCAAGGCAAGGTATCAACAATGTTTGGCATGTTGACAGTGGTTGTTAAAGGCAAATGACAGGTAATATATCTCTATTAAACAACATAAAACCTTACAACGATGAATATGTTATTTTTGCTACAGATAGAGGAGGTAAGATTACAAATAAAGGTACAGTGACTAATGATATATTAAGCTTTGAAGATATCAATTTTGTTAAGTGTCTCTAAACTTTGTGATGAAAAGTATTCAACATATTTTACTGATAAAAAATGTCTCACTTTAAAACGTTGATTTGTAACTACTGATTAGTGGATTTTGTTGAGAATACTAAAAGACAAATACACGTACTTACTTGATATGAATGGTTCACATTCATTTTTAACTTCATCTTGTTTGTTGTCTAAAGCCTCGAAAAGCAATTCAATGTTATCACATCGTCATTTTGGCCATATAAATATAAAAAACATGAACAAGTTGGTTAGAGGAGATCATGTTGTAGGCTTACCATTGAAAGAATTTGAACTTATTGAACATTGTTTGTCATGTTCTAAAGGAAAAGAACATAAACTTTCTTATAAACCAGTTGCTCATACCAAAGTTGAATCCATACTTTAATTGTTGCACATGAACTTATTTGGTGCAGTAAGTGTTTTGAGTTTAGGACGTCACACATGCTATTTGGTTATTAATGATAATTCTTTCATATTCACTTGGGTTTTTTTTATCAACTAAGGATGAGACTACTAATATGCAGATCAAATTAATGACCCTAGTTGAGCTCGGTCCACAGATTTCTAATCAAAGTTCTTCTTTTACTCAAAGTGATCTGATTGGTACCATTTAAGTTCCATTTGAAGATTTATTCTTTGATAATGATATTTTTTAAAGGAAGATATTATGTATCAACCCGAAGCAAGGAAAACTTTTAAAAGACCAGTTGGCCATATGTCTAATTTAGACGAAGTTATTTTTGAAGATACCATTCCTTAGTTTAGAATTCATAAAAACCATCCAACTGAAGCAATCATTGGTCTGTTATCACAAGGTGTCCAAACTCGAAATCAATCTGGAGCAATAAATACATGCTTGTATTCATGCTTCATTTCTCAAATTGTGCTAAAGAACATTGAGATGTCATTAAAGGAAAACAGTTAGGTTGAGGCTATGCAAGACGAGCTGATGCAATTCAAAAGATAAATGTGTGGCATCTATGTGAACTACCAAAGGGTAAGTTGTCGATTGGAACTAAATGGATATTAAAAACAAAACGGATAAAAAGGATGTGATTGTTCACAACAAGGCCAGACTTGTTGTTCAAGTATTCTATCAGGTTGAAAGACTTGATTATGAAAAATATATGTTACAGTTATAATATTAGAAGCTATACAAATTTTTTTGTCTTATGCTTTATACAAGAACTTTAAAGTGTATCCGATAGATGTCAAAACTACATTCTTGTACGGCAAGATGAAACAAAAAACCTATGTTTGTCAACCACCTGGTTTTAAAGATCTAGATTATCCTAACTATGTTTATAAGTTAGACAAAGAACTATATGGCTTATATCAAGCACCTTGTATTTGGTATGCTACTCTGACTAAACATTTGCTTGCAAATGGTTATACAAGGGTGCTATTGATCAGACTTTATTATTAAGAAAGATTGGTTATGATATTATTCTTCTCCAAATATATGTTGATGATGTTATGATCTACCAATTAAGATTTGTGTAAGGAATTTGAAAGGATCTCAGCCTCTAGTTTGATCAATTAGGTGGTATTCGCAGCGGATTTAGCACAAGAATTAAGCAAATTATATTAAGAACACAAGAGATATATCAATGTAACAGTAGGTTATAGAGAAAGAGAGGAATTCTACAAAAAGGTGTTTTCTATTAGATCACACGCTTTGGCCAGGATTACAATTAGGTCATCTTCCTTTTATAGGAAGAATGACGTCGGCTGATGTCACTTGATAGTGACATCAAACCGTTATTTTAACAAACTACTGAAATTACCTTAACTACTGAAGATGTCAAACAGCTGACATCTCCTTACAAAATGCTAAGTGTTAAACTTATTACAACAGCTAAAAAGAAACTACTGAAAACTACAACGACTGAAGAACATACTCTTCAGTCGTTTTACAAACTACTGAAATAGAAAATACAACTACTGATAAGAAAAAGCTGAAAGGTAAACCATCACAACAACTGAAGAATACTTCTTCAGCTGTTGTGACAAACTCTGAAGCATCAGCACTTGTCTTCAGACTTTAACTTCATATGTTTCATCATCTGATGACTTCAATAGTTGTCATCAGCTGATGTCTTTAGTCTTTGTCTTCAGTCTTTGTACTTCAGCTGTTGATCTTCAGTACTTTGATCTTCAGTACTTTGATCTTCAGCTGTTGAGGTCTTCAGACTTTGTCAAACAGCTGATGATGCTTTCAGCAGTTGTTGTGATGTCTTGTGGGACTTAGAGGTTTTTCTGATCTGGCTCATTGGTTCTTTTGGTCCAACAAACTCCCCCTGAACCAATGCAGCCAAAACCTCTAAGCTTATTGTTGGTCCCACCTATTGTGGCAGAATGATTGGTCTATTTCCTTCTTGATCAGCTCAAGAGTTGACCCATATAAGCACTGGCCTGGGAAGAGGTCTCAAGGATCTGATTGGCATAGTATGGATGGGAACTCTATTTTGGGGAACTGGACACAGAGTTGTTGTCCCATCCATGAGACCTACTTCCAACTATGAGCCTGTAGGATTCTCTGGTGTAGGCTTCTAAAAACATTACTTGTTCCTCCATGGTAAGATCCTCTGCCTCACCCTCAAATAATCCTTCAGGCCCATAGATCTCTGAGATGAATTTGGCCTGTTTACCATTTTTGAGCTCCACAGTTGTTATAGCCCTATAGGCGAACTCATCAGGGTGTTACCCTCTAAGAACAACTGGAGCTCATTTTTCCTAAGATTCTCAAGCCTCTTGTAGACTAACCCCTTTTTAACCACCCTATTCTCCAACATCTTTTGTGGTGGCAGGTTAGCTTGATAGGCCTTCTTGAAATCTTCAATGATCTCCCAGGGTGATACTACAATAGCCAAAGAGATCACTTCATCTACAATCTTTTTTACTTGGACATTGTATCTCAGTGGAATGTCTTTCTTAATGATCCTGTGAGACACCCTGGGATCAGGCCAAATACTCACTTTGTCCTTTTGATATTGATATGTATGCCTTAAAGTGAATAATCTCAGAGCTTGTTTCATCATATTAATGATTGATGAGGAAGCAACATAAGCTTTATCTACTCTTTTCAACAGCTCATCATCATGTAGCTTATGCTGCTGTTCTTTTTCAATTTTAACCTTCACAGCTTCCATCTGTGAGGCATGAGTGATGGGTAAAGGTTTGGCTTTAGGCAAAGATAGAACTGCAGAGAGAGGTAGCCTATCTTCTTCCTCATCATCCTCTTCTTCTTCTTCTTCTAGCCTCAGCACCCTTATCTTCCTCTTCAAGGGTGCATCATCGGCTATGGGTTTTGATGGTGAAGGGGTTGGTTTTGTGGGTGGTGGTTTGGTTTTTGGTGTGGGAAATTGGGCAGGCTGAGCTAGCAATTTAGATGTGAGAGAGGATTTGGTTTGTTTGGCTAACTCAGTCCTGTTCCCAGCACCGGCTTCACTAAGGGCTTCTATGATCAGTCCCTTAGTGAATACCTCAGACGAACAGATCTTGGTGGCTATTGCCAAGATGCTGTCCCTGGGCCATGATCTGATCTCCAGGACTGATCTCCCTAGATACTTCGAAATGAATTTTGTCATAGCCTCAAGTCTCTCTTTTTCCTCTTGGCTATAACAAGACCATCGGTATTCTATCTCTTTCACCTCCAACTTCCTTATCTCTTGATCTAGCTCAGCAGTGTCACTGTCAAAGCCTTTCCTGAACAGCTGATCAATGATGTTATCCATTGACCTGCTATGTTCAGCATCAGCCTCCTTGACAAGGACAACTAGATCTTTCTCCTTCTCTCCCTTCTTCTTCTTGTATGTGACATGAAAGTCTTTTTGACTTTCAGTCACTTTTTCCAATTCAGCACTCTCCTTCTCCTTCTCCCTCTCAGTCTCCACCACCAACTCCTTCTCATATACTACCTCATCCTCAACTTCTTTCTCTTTCACTTCCTCCTCCACTCTCTTTCTCTTAGCTTTCACTGAAGTCTCCCCCTTTTTGGTTGCATTGGTTGCAAGGGGTTGACTGTCAGAAAGCTTCTTCATCACAACAACTTCCACCAAAGGCTGTATAGTAGAGGGAAGCCTCTCATCAAGGGTTTTGATCATAATATCTGTGATAATGGGTGTGATGAGAGGCAAGGAATTTTGAAAGATAGCAGCTAATTGCTCAGGGGGGTTCTGTCCTGAGAACTAGTGCCAGAAGCAAGGGCAGGTGGTTGAGTTTGTGGGAGTGGCTGAGTGTTTGTGAGACCTTCAGGTGAAGGTGCCATCTGTGGGTGTATGGTGGCAGATGGACTTTGGTCTTGAGTCATTTTGGCGAGTAGCTCTTTGAGTCTACTCACCTCATCCTCAAGAATAGTGTTTTGAGCTACTACATCGTAGAAAAAGCTCAGGTCATCATCAGTTGTAACTGAATCACCTGACCTCCTGATTGAGTCAGGATGTACATGTGCTGAGTATGGCTCAGTGATCACATGTGCCCCTTGTTCTTGGTACTGGGGACTTCCTGCCTCCGGATTGGATCCATCATCGGCAGTTGCCTCTGGTGAGGACTTAGAGATGGTACCAACTTCTTCCTGTTCATGTACTGATACAGGGGAAGTGTCAGCCTCACCAGATTGTCCTATCTCCTTTGCCACACTTGGAGATGAGACATTTGAGTCCCTGTGTTGTGGGCTCCCAGCAAGACTTGAATCCACCCTCTCTGTGGTTGGAGTTTTCCCAATTGTGATTGGTTCCTGGGGAGAGGGTGGAGTGTTAAGATGAGTCAACACTTCTGCAATTATGAATGTAGGGCTTTGAGGGGCGGTTGCAGTGGGAGATGGGGTAGAAGCAGTATGCACATGGGGAGATGTGTGCTTTTCAATGGCAACCTCCTTAAGTGAGAAAGGTTCCAGATGTGTGGCAGCCCTGGAAATGGTTGCATCAGGCTCCTGTAGAGAGGATGCCTGTGCGGTTGTGGTTGGTGGAGTCGTGGTAATTGTTGGGAGAATCGTGCCAGCAATTACTTCCTGCCTTTGTTGTGCAGGGGCATCCTCAGGGGACTCATCTCCCTGAGTAGCCTTTTTGGGTTTCTTTTGTTTGGGTTTGGTAGGGACTTTGGATTTTGAGGTGGAGGCTGTGGGTTCCAGCTGCGTGGGTTTTCGTAGCTTGGCAGCCTTTTTCAACGTTTGGTCAGTGTTGTGCCTGGAGTATACCTCAGGCAATACAGCCATGGCAGGGACTCCAAGGCCAACAAGTCCCTCAGCATGTAGCTGGTTGTCTATTATGGCCATTATAAACCGTGGATATAGTATCCAACGGTTAGCAAAAGATTTTGTGGCCATATCCTTAAGTTCTAAAAAGATTATTTCAGAAAAATTTAAGTTTTGTTTCTCAAGGATAGAGAATAATACCTGCTGCCACCTTGATGACATTTGGTCCCATGAGGAGGTCTTTGGGGCTAAGCAAACATTCACCATGTGGAATATAAGTCATTCGGCATCATGGAAATGTTTCTTGAGCAGGGTAGAGGCATGAAGGTCACCCTGATAGCCATGGTGTGCAAATGAAAGATCAGTGGTGCCTTTTGGATATTCGGTTGGGAAGGTGGCATCATCCAATTTTAGGGTTTGGCGGATGATTGCCGGATTGATAACCACCTTCTGGTTGTTGACGAACGACTGGAGAGAGTGCTCGGCGTCGTTCTCTCTAGTAAGGGTGACGTTCGTCCAGAACTGTGTAAGGGAATCGGCATATATTGTGGGATTGAGGAGGAAGGCCGTTTGGTAAGGAGAATCGACCATGAGATCTATGGCGTTATGAAACTTGGTCCAAAATGGGGATTTGGTAAGGTAGGCGACACAGTTGTGTCTTGGCTTGAGCTGCATGGTCGCCATTAAAGGTATGAGAGAGGTTTCAGAGTTTTTGAAATATTAGGTTATGAGAGAATGAAAAACTCTGAAGGTAGGGTTGGGTATTTATAGGGTACGGATTGAAACGGCTGAAAGAAAACGACTGAAGGTTTTGGTGTTAGGCATCAGTTGTTGAAACGACTGATGACATGGTTTTAACCTTCAGAGGTTATAAACATCTGAGGACTTGGTGTTAGTCATCAGTAGTTGAAACTACCGAGACCATGGTTTTGTCCTTCAGATGTTGCAAACGACTGAAGAATTATTGTTAGTCATCAGTAGTTATAAACTACTGAAGACATGTTTTTCATCTTCAGACGTTATAAACAACTGAAGACTTGGTATTAGTCATCAGTAGTTGTAAACTACTAACATCTGTAGTTGTAAACTACTGAAGACATGGTTTTGGCTTCAGTTGTTGTAAACAACTGAGAACTTGGTGTTAGTCATCAGTAGTTGTAAAACTACTGAAGACATGGTTTTGTCCTTCGGTTGTTTGGTATGAAACAATAGAAGAAATCAGCTGAAGAGTAAAATTACTCATCAGCTGTTGTCGTCAATTCAGTTGTTTCATGCTGACCTCAACATTTACTCATCAGCTCTTTGGCTAACTTTCAGATGTTTCATTGGCCTTCAGCTCTTGTGAATATTTATTCCTCAGCTCTTGTGAACAAATGTTCATAAGACCTGATGAAATAAATTATTCTTCAGAGCTTGTGAACAAATTTTGTCTTCAGTACTTATGTGTAAGATTACACATCAGTACTTGTGAACAAAATTTGTTCTTCAGTACTTATTTGTTTGAAAACTATACATCAGTAGGTATAACCACATCAGTAGTTGTAACTAAATCAGTTGTTTTCAACAAATAATGTACTTCAGTACTGTGAAGCATTTTAGTCTTCAGTAGTTATGAAAAATGCTGAAGACAAAATTACTCATCAGTACTTATGTTTGACTTTTGCATACTAATGCTCATCAGTTCTTGTGAGCTGAGAGCATCAGTATTAGTCAAATTATTCTAGCTGCACCATACCAAGCCTTAGTACCAGATTTTGAAATGTGGCACTATCAAAGGCTTAGTAAATATGTCTGCAAGCACATCAACACTAGGCACAAACTTTGGATCAATCAGACCTTTTTCATAGCAATCCCTAATAAAATGATGTCTGATCTCAATATGTTTGGTCCTAGAGTGCTGGACTGGATTTTTAACAATACAAAGAGCTGAAGCACTATCCATTAATAATGGAGTCTTAGTCTCTGTAATGCCATAATCCGAGAGTTGATTCTGAAGCCAGAGTACCTGGGATGTACAACTTGCAGCAGCAATGTACTCAGCTTCAGCAGTGGATGTAGCAATTGATATTTGTTTCTTACTCTGCCAAGAAACTAAACAATTGCCTAGGAATTGGCAACCACCAGAAGTGGATTTTCTGGTGACTTTGCATCCTGCATAGTCACTATCAGAGAAAGCAACTAATTTGCAAGAATGCCCAGTAGAATACCAAAGACCTAGAGATTAGGTACCTTGCAAATATCTAAAGATCCTTTTGACTGCAATCAAATGGGATTCTTTAGGTGCAGCCTGAAATCTAGCACAGGCACATGTTGCAAACATAATGTCTGGTCTAGAAGCTGTAAGGTACATCAAGGACCCAATCATACATCTGTAAAGGGTTTCATCAACCGCTTTACCTTTCTGATCAACATCCAGTTGTGTGGTGCTGCTCATGGGAGTAGAACAGGGCTTACAGTTTTGTAAATCAAACTTATTTAACAACTCTTTTGTATATTTGGACTGATGAATGAAGGTTCCATCAGCCCTTTGTTTGATTTACAACCCTAGAAAGAACTGTAATTCTCCCATAGCACTCATTTCAAACTTTTGCTTCATTAGCTTAGTGAATTCATCACACAACTGTGGATCAGAGGATGCAAAAATTATATCATCAACATAAATTTGAACAAGTAGCTTATGCTGTCCCACATTCTTAATGAATAAAGTTTTATCAATGGAGCCTCTAGTGAAATTATTCTGTAGAAGAAAATTAGATAATGTTTCATACCAGGCTCTAGGAGCTTGTTTCAACCCATAAAGAGCCTTATCAAGCTTATACACCCAATCAGGATGTTTATTATCCTCAAAGCCTGGTGGTTGACACGCATAAACTTCTTCTTTTATTTTACCATATAAAAAGGCACTTTTGACATCCATTTGAAAAACTTTAAGATTGTGAAAGGCAGCATAAGCTAAGAACAATCTAATTGCCTCCAGTCTGGCTACAGGGGCAAAGGTTTCATCATAATCGATGCCTTCCTCTTATGCAAACCCCTGTACAACCAGCCTGGCCTTGTTCTTGACAATTTGGCCCTTTTCATCAGTTTTATTCCTAAACACCCATGTAGTGCCTACTGCACACTTACCTTGGGGTAAAGGAACAAGCTCCCACACTTGCTGTTTTTTGAACTGAAGAAGCTCAAGCTGCATTGCTTCAACCCATCCATTGTCTCTTAGTGCAACATGATAATTCTTTGGCTCTTGCTGACTGATGAAGAGAGCATAGAAGCAGAAATTGGACAATTGACTCCTGGTTGAAACTCCAGCATTGATATCACCAATGATTTGAGACATTGGGTGATTCTTCAGCTCTTGATAGACAATAAGATCAGTGCAAGTGTTTATAGGACCTTAGCAGCAACAGATGGTGATGTAGATTCTTGAAACCAAGTAGGAGATGATAACTCAAATGAAGTAGAGGATTCAGAATCTCATAAGCATTTGTTGTGGATGGAGCTGCTGAAGCTACAGGAGCATCAGGTTTAGTTGACTCAGGCAGGTGGTCACTAAACCTGAAAAGGTGAGTACTGGCTACATCATCATCAGTACCACCAGGTGGAGAAATGTTGACAGGAACAACAGCTGGAGGTTGATAAGGAACATATTGCAGTATGTCCAGATCAAATAACTCCACAGGGTTTTGTGGAATCTTGTCCTTTGGAGATTCGTTAAACTTCACATGCAAAGTCTCTTCAACCATCTTTGTTCTGCAGTTGAAAACTCTGTATGCCTTGCAAGTTGATGAATAACCAACAAAATACCCTGCATCCACCTTTGATGCAAACTTCTAGAGTGGATTGCTTGTGTTGAGAATGAAACAAGGACACCCAAAGGCTCTAAAAAAGGAAATCAAAGGGGCCAAATGATGAAGTACTTCATAAGGAGTCTTCTCAACCTCTGATTCACTAATACTCTATTCTACACATAGCAAGCTGTGTTGACAGCTTCAGCCCAAAAGGTCAGTGGCAATCCTGAGTCAGCCAGCATTGACCTTGCAGCTTCAATGAGGGTCCTGTTCTTTCTCTCCACCACTCCATTTTGTTCAGGAGTTCTTGGAATGCTGAACTGCCTTTTGATTCCCTTTGACAGATAGAAGTCATCAAGTGTGTGATTTCTAAACTCTATGCCATTGTCACTCTTCACACACTTGACTTGAAGGGAATACTGCCTCTCCACATATAACACAAAGTTCATTATAGCTTTTGCAGCTTCATCTTTGGAGTGCAAGAAGAAAGTCCATACAAATCTGGAGTAATCATCCACAATTACCAGACAGTATTTCTTCTTTACCATGCTCATCACTCTGACAGGACCAAAAAGATCCATGTGCAAAAGTTGCAAGCAGGCATTGGACTTTGGTTCTTCTATTGGAGGGAATGAGACTTTGTGTTGTTTTCTCTTGAAACAAGCAGTGCAGTTGTCTTCACATTTGAACTCCTTCAAAGGCAACCCTCTTACTAAACCATGGTGTATCAGCTGATTCATGTTTTTGAGATTCACATGACCCAGCCTTCTATGCCATAGAGTAGATTCTTGAGGAGAAGCCTTGGAGAATAGGCAAGGATGGCCTTTTAGATCAATTTTCTTTGAAAGATCTAAGGCATATACTCTTCCTGTCCTGTTGGCCTTCAGGAGAGTATATGCATCCAACACATTGTCAATCAAACTCAGAACTTTGGATGACAGAATCCGACAGTTCTGGCTGGTGAAAAAGGCAACATGGCCTTTATCATACATTTGACTGACACTCAAGAGATTGTACTTGAGATTCTCCACATGGTTAACATCATCAAACCTTATTTCCCCATTGGAAACAAAGCCTTTGCCGATGATGTAACCTTTTGCATCATTGCCAAAGGAAACAAACCCCTTCTTTCCTTGAGAGTAGTCATTAAGAAGTGTGCTGCTTCCTGTCAAATGTATGGATCCTCCACTGTCTACATACCAGATGCTTCTTTGGCATGTTAAAGAACCCTGCATTCATCATAACAAGTTAGTTAGTTTTTAAGACCCAAACCTTTTTGGTTTTGGGTCTGTTCTCATCAACAGATGTGACACTAACTGGTTGTTATGTGTGACAGCCTGAGGTAAAGGAGATGGTGTAGAAGAGGAATCCTTTGGCTTGGATTTCCTTTTCTGTGGTTTCAGCACAGGAGCATCTAATTGGTTGACTCTTCCCATTAGATGTTGAACTATCATAACAAGCTGTGTCTGATTTTGTGATAAAGCCTTTAGCTCATTAGACACATTAGTGCTTGCTTGTGATGGATTCCTGTGTTGCACCATCTTCTTTTGAGCAACCTCAGCTGTTGCCTGATTAACCCCATCCTTCTTTTTGGATTTCTTCTTGGACTTAGGGGTTTCAGGTTTTGATGTTGCTGGTACAAACTTGGTCTCAAACTCAGTTTTCATTACATTCATTTTCTCTTTAATTTTCTCCTTTTGTTTGAGTTTGGAGCCCTTTTTGTACCAGCAATCATCAGTAAGATGATTGAACAAGCCACATATTTCACATGGCTTCTTCTTCATCTTTAGTTGATCATCTACTGAAGAAGATAAAACTACTGAAGACTTGTTCTTCAGCAATTTGCTATCAGTACTTGCAGTTTTCTTCCTTGCAGTACTTGCTTTCCTGATATCTTCTTCAGTAGTTTTCAAACCCGTTCTACTTGCAGTTTTCTTCCCTTCAGTGCTGACAGTTTTTTCACATGATGAGAAGGATTGGTTACTCAGAACCATTGGTTACTGCTTTCTCCATCAGATTCTACTTCTGCTCTGGACGTAAAATCTGTTGGAGGAGCAGAGTGATTATAACCAATGCCAAACTTCACATTGGAAGCTGATTGCTTACTCAGAAGCATTTCAAAACCCTTGAAGGATTGCACCCAGCGATACACTCTACCTGGGTAGCTGCAAGTGTTTCCTTGAGGTCTCTGTACTTCTCTAGAAGTACCTCTTCCCTAGCCTTATCATCTTTGATTTGGCATTTAAGTTTATAAATCTCATCATTTTTATCATTAAGCACAGACACAAGTTCAGCTTTTCTTTTGGAAAGGGTTTGCTCTAGGTCAAGATTTTTATTAATTAAAGCTACATTTGCTTCTCTAATAGATGCAAATGCAGCTATGCAAGATTCAGAACATAGCTTGGCTTTGGTCTCAGAAGATACCTGTGATGAAGCATTAGAGGATGACCCACCAGCAGACTCCAGGGCCATGAGAGAAAGGTTCCCAAAAGGATGATCACCACCATGTTGACCAACACCAGGAAACAGTTGTTCATGACCAGATAAATCATCTGGTAAACTGCTCCAGTCAATAACTCCTGGGGGAAGAAGCTGTGTTGTTGAGGCTGGGTTTGATGATGAGATTGAGAAGGTTGAGGCTCAGGGAGAGCATGTGGTTGCTGAGCAGTGGGTGCTTGAACTTGACTTGACTGAGGCATGTAGTAGCAGGGGTATGGGTATGGCATATAACCCTGAGGCACAAAGTATGCAGGTGATGCCTGAGCTGGTAATGGATGACCAGAACTGGTGGTATGTTGCCCTTTGTGCTGTGAGCTATTGCTTGGAAAAGTCACAAAGGGTGCAGAGGAGTTAGATCCAGATGATCTACAATCTCTAGCAAAGTGTCCAAGCCTATGGCACTTGTGACACCTCAACTTGCTCTTGTCAAAACCAACTTTGGTTTTGCCAGAGAGACCAGGAAATTTCCTGCCAGTTCTCTTGTAGAACTTTTGAGATCTGATATTTATCATTGCTATTTGACTCAAATATCCATCTCTTCCAGATCATCATCTGGAATGCCCTTCAAGTCCTCCATTAGAAAGCACAGGTTATCACTGCTACCTCCTGAACTACCATCAACACCAACAAAAGCATGTTCAGAATTGGTAGAGAAATCAATATGCTCATCATAGGCACTCTCTGATGCAACATATTCTGACTCTTGACCTATCAGTGCAGCATTGCCTGATACAAAGTCATCAGTGAGCTTGCCAGATGTGGACAACTTCCTTTTCTGCTCTATCTCTCTCTCAAATGTAAGCAGTTTCCCATGAAGTTGGGTGAGAGATAGAGTATCCAGATTTGCACTTGAGCGTAGGACAATGGTATAAGTGTCCCATCTCTCAGGCAGGGATCTGAGGAAACGGTTGTTCATTTGACTATTGGAATACTCTTGTTTAACCATTTTCAGCTCAGAAATAAGACAAGAGAATCGCTCAAACTGTTGAGTCAGTGTCTCACCCTTCCTATGAGAGAATGTTTCATATTGTTGGGCGAGGATTTCCCTAGTATTTGCTAAGATCTCATTGGTTCCTCCGAATTGTTCCTTCAGAGCAACCCAGAGATCATGAGCAGTTTCATGATGCATCAGCCCTGAATAGATTTCATTAGGCAGTGCCATGGCCAGAATTCCATGGGCTTTAGCATCAATCTCGAACAACTTAATATATTCGTCCGAATATTGATCAGGTTTCTTCAGAACCCTCTCATTTGATTCAGGAACGCTCACCATAGGCTTGTATGGTCCATGTACCACTGACTTCCAACAACCAGCACTGTTGATAGATAAGTGATGGAGCATATGACGTTGCCATATGTTATACTCACTCCTCACAAATCGGAGGCTTTGTTGAGGAGCCAGTATTGTGAGGATCATTAGATGGTGTCGCCATCTCAGACTTCAAGCAAATTCAAGGTAAACAAAACAAAACTAGCTCAAAACCACGAGAACCTCAAGTTTAATGGCCAGAAGCAGCGGAAACTCAATCTCTATAACCGATTCTTGCAAATTTGCTAATTCGATCAAACGTAGATAGCAAAAGAGCAGTTTCAATGATCAATCGTTAAATCGATCAATGATTAACCTGCTCTGATACCATTTGAAAGGATCTCAGCCTCTAGTTTGATCAATTAGGTGGTATTCGCAGCGGATTTAGCACAAGAATTAAGCAAATTATATTAAGAACACAAGAGATATATCAATGTAACAGTAGGTTATAGAGAAAGAGAGGAATTCTGCAAAAAGGTGTTTTCTATTAGATCACACGCTTTGGCCAGGATTACAATTAGGTCATCTTCCTTTTATAGGAAGAATGACGTCAGCTGATGTCACTTGATAGTGACATCAAACCGTTATTTTAACAAACTACTGAAACTACCTTAACTACTGAAGATGTCAAACAGCTGACATCTCCTTGCAAAATGCTAAGTGTTAAACTTATTACAACAGCTGAAAAGAAACTACTGAAAACTACAACGACTGAAGAACATACTCTTCAGTCGTTTTACAAACTACTGAAATAGAAAATACAACTACTGATAAGAAAAAGCTGAAAGGTAAACCATCACAACAACTGAAGAATACTTCTTCAGCTGTTGTGACAAACTCTGAAGCTTCAGCACTTGTCTTCAGACTTTAACTTCAGATGTTTCATCAGCTGATGACTTCAGTAGTTGTCATCAGCTGATGTCTTCAGTCTTTGTACTTCAGCTGTTGATCTTCAGTACTTTGATCTTCAGCTGTTGAGGTCTTCAGACTTTGTCAAACAGCTGATAATGCTTTCAGCAGTTGTTATGATGTCTTGTGAGACTTAGAGGTTTTTCTGATCTGGCTCATTGGTTCTTTTGGTCTAACAGAATTTAAAGCTATGATAAAAAAGAAATTTGAGATGAGCTCTCTTGGAGAAATTTCATTTTTCTTGGGTACCCAAGTTAAACAAGATAACCAGGGTATACTAATTTATCAAGAAAAATATGTTCACAATATTCTAGACAAATATAATTTTTAGGAATCCAAGATTGCACTCACTTCGATGTCTTCTCGTCCTACTTTAACTTTTGATCTTACGGGTGAAAACCTTGATCAATATTTATATAGATCAATGATTGGATCTCTGATGTATCTCACCGTAAGCAGACCAGACATTATGTTTACTATCTATCAATATGCATGATATCAGAGTAATCCGAAGGAATCTCACATGAAAGCTGTCAAACGGATTTTCAAATATCTCAAGGGTCAACCAACACTCGGCCTTTGGTATCCTCAGACTTCCAATATCAATTTATATGCTTTAACTAATAGTGATTATACGTGATGTAACATGGATAGGAAATCTACAACTGGTGGTTGTCAATTTCTTGGAAATAGGTTGATTTTTTGACAGTGCAATAAGCAGCAGACAGTATCCACATTAACTACATAGACTGAATATGTGGCTGCTTCGAGTTGTTTTTCTCATATTATCTAGATTCAATAACAACTTCTTAATTATGGACTTAACATCTATAAGACCAAGATCTGGTGTGAAACACTGCAGTGCTAAACATAGTGAAAAATACGATTCAACATTCAAAACAAAACAAATTGATATCCGCATGCATTTTATACATGATTGTTTTGATCGAAGCTTATTTATCTGGATTCAGTTAAATCAGATGATAACATTGTTGATCTGTTTACTAAGGATTTTTATCATTCCCGAGTCGACTTAGTTCAATCGCTGGTAAGGATTTAATTTGGTTAACAATTATTCTTTCACCTTCTTAAAAATATTTTTTGTTCTTACTTATGTTTAAAATGATGAGTTTTGTAGATGTTTACCAAAGACATATTAACCATTTAACATGTAAAACGCAGCGGAGTTTATATGAAAAACGTGAGTTTATGTATCATATACATTTGTTAAATCAAAACCAAAGACAAGGATCATTTTATATGGAAGAACATACTATCATAACATATATATATATATCAACCACATGAACTACCTTTAGAACCGTGGATTTGGAGGGCTAGATGATGATGTTTGAATGCCAAGACTTCAATGTAGAAGCCCTCAAGAGATGATACCCACAAGCTCTTGTAAACACCCACTTGCTAGGTTGTGTGACACCAACTTGAAAATCCTCTTGCACAATCGATTTTTCAGCCAAGAACACTAGATTCAAAGCTGAAAATTCAGCCTTGTTTCAGCTCTAAAAACCGATTTTTAGAGAGATGCTAGAGAGAGTTTTACTCTTGTGTGTGTGAGAGAAAGTGTGTTGAAAGAAGAGTGTTCAAGTGAAGTTACTCTTGCATGAACCAAGAACAAATCAAGAGAGTTCCCAAGCCCCAAGGGTGGCCGAATTGGGGTCCCACTAGTGGGTTTCCCTCCCATTTGAATTTTTATAAAAGATACACTCTTGCACTTTAATTTTATAAAATTAAAACCCTTTTAATTTTATAAAATAAATCACACTTTTGTTTGATATTACTTAACCAACTTAAATAATAAAACAAATAATTTCTCATGAACAAATTATCCATATAATGTTGTTCATTTACAAAAGCAATGATTTAGAAAACCCGGTTTCTAAATTGGTGCTAATATTTATTTGTGTGATCTTATCAACGAATAAATATTTATCGGTGTTTTTTTGGCTTGTTATTGGGTATGACCTGACTTGGATCATATCACATTAGCCACATCAATTTAATATGTATCTTGGGCAGATCAATTCCTTCAATCTCCCACTTGCACAAGATTCATAGAAGATTGATACAAGCAGTAAATAACGCCTAGCAACGGTTTGCTACCCCTAATGTATATGACTAAGTGCCATTCAATAACATCATCCTTTTCAAGTACCTTACTTGAATAAGATTTAGGTGAATCAATCATTTATCCTTTTGTTATAGATGTCATGTTAAATCCCAGAGACACAGAATTGTCATTCTCCATTGATTTAACTTTAACAAGCCTTAGACATCTAACTCTCAACGAATAAGAGGAACAAATTCCATCTTGACTACATACGTCTCTCACAATCACCTTATATCATACCTGAACTCAGCCTTATGTACTGCCAATCTTTCAGAACAGCAAAGTACTAAGTCAAAGTACAACACTTGGTGAATATCAAGACCCAATATGTATCTTAGGTCTGAGGATACAATGATATTCGCCTTTACTCAATATCTCTTATGACTAATCACAAAGATTCCATGCAGAAATAATTGAGAGCGGGTCAGTCCAGTATCTATATCCCATAGATATCAATGAACCTTGGTAGCAACCTCTTGCTCTATATTCATACCTTATGAATATCAACCAATCCAAGTTCATTATAGTCTTACATTCATAGTTGTTCCCACAAGTATGATCGACTACGGACGTTTAGAATAACTTACTTATTCATGGATTTATACATGCTAAAATAGAAGAACAAATGAAAATTATAACCTATAATTAAGTCAAATAACATAAGTTCCAATATCCAAATACAAAATTTGATCAAGTCCAATCACTAGAATATCGAAGTCCTAAGGCACAAGTCTGACTTTCATGCTTTGACCTATCTAGGAGCTTCGTGAATGGATCTGCAATGTTTTGATCGGTGTGAACTTTGCGAATACATATCTTTCCCTTTTCAACTTCATCCCTTATGTAGTTGAATCTCCGTTCAATGTGCCGAGTCTTTTGATGAGCACGAGGTTCCTTGATTTGAGCAATCGCACCCTCGTTGTCACAAAAGATCTCTAGGGGGTCTTGAATGGTAGCAACGACCCCTAGATCAGCAATGAACTTCTAAGCCACGTAGCTTCTTGAGCTGCCAATGAAGCGGCGATGTATTCTGATTCTGTTGTAGATAGTGCCACTACATCTTGCTTTGAGCTCTTCCAAGAGAGCTCCTCCATTCATAATGAAGACATATCCCGACTGTGATCGAGAATCATCTCGATCAGTTTGGAAACTCGCATCCATGTAACCCTTTACAACGAGCTCCTCCTCACCAGATCCATATATTAAGAACAAATCCTTAGTGTTTCTAAGGTATTTCAAAATACTCTTAACAGCCATCCAATGACTATTACCAGGATTCTGTTGATATCTACTTGTCATGCTTAGAGCACATGACACGTCCGGCCTAGTACATATCATTGCATACATGATGGATCCTATAGCAGATGCATAAGGGACTCCATTCATTCTTTCTTATTCAACCTTTGAACTAGGGCATTGAGATGAGCTCAATATAGTCCCCTTTTGAATAGGTACCAAACCTTTCTTAGAATTCTCTATCTTGAACCTTTTCAAGATCTTTTCAATGTATGCACTTTGGTTTAAACCTATCAACCGCCTTGATCTATCCCTATAGATCTTTATTCCCAAAATATAGGTGGCTTCACCAATATCCTTAATGGAAAAACAGCTTCCAAGCCAGGTTTTTACACCTTCCAAGGTTGGAATGTCGTTTCCAAATAGTAGAATGTCATCGACATATAATACAAGGAAATTAATAATGCTCCCACTAGCTTTCTTATATACACAAGCTTCATCAGCGTTTTTGATGAAGCCATTCGTCATCAAATAGTGATTCCAACTTCTTGACGCTTGTTTCAATCCATAGATTGACTTCTTTAACTTGCATACCTTGTT
The DNA here is from genome assembly GCA_024085815.1 of Flaveria linearis. Taxonomy (NCBI): domain Eukaryota; kingdom Viridiplantae; phylum Streptophyta; class Magnoliopsida; order Asterales; family Asteraceae; genus Flaveria; species Flaveria linearis. The sequence continues at coordinate 112,638 of JABSNV010001142.1, read as the reverse complement.
AGGATGTTTTGGATCGACAAAACCTTCAGGCTGTTTCATATGGACATCTTCCTCAAGATATCCATTAAGAAAGCGGTTTTGACATCCATTTGCCAAATCTCATAGTCATAATATGTTGCTATGGCAAACAATATCCTGATAGACTTTAGCATTGCCACAGGCGAGAAAGTTTCATCATAATCAACCCCTTGAGTTTGAGTGAAACCTTTCGCTAGAAGTCTAGATTTATAAGTATCCAGTTTCCATGCATATCGGTTTTCTTCTTGAAAACCCACTTACTTCCAACTATCTTGGACTTAAGAGGTGGTGTAACCAATTCCCAAACTTGGTTATCATACATGGACTGCATCTCAACGATCATGGCTTCTTGCCATTTGTCAAAATCAGGTTTTAACATTGCATCATGGTATGTGGTTGGTTCATCCGAATCTACCACATAGCATCCATCCATGAAAAATCCATATCTCTCAGGAGGAATACCAATTCTACCAGATCTGCGAACGTTTTGTGTATCTTGATCATCCATATGATCATTCTCAACATCCTCATTTTGATTGTTAGTATCAACCAATTGTGTATCGTCTTGTGAATCTTGAACCTCTTCAAGTTCCACTACTCTTCCACTAGTTTCTTCTGAAAGGAACTTAGTTTCTAAGAACTCTGCCTTTTGAGCAATAAATACTTTCTGCTCTGTCGGATCATAGAAATAATATCCAATACAATCTCTAGGATATCCAATGAAGATACACTTTGTGGATCGGGCTTCTAGTTTGTTTTAAGTGTATTGCATAGGACAAGCCTCACACCCCCAAACTTTTAAATATGATAATGATGGAACCCTTCCATGCCATACTTCAAAAGGTGTCCTTTCCACTTTCTTGGTTGGGGCCATATTTAAAATACGGGCCGCGGAGAGCAACGCGAAACCCCAAAATGATAGAGGTAGTGTACTTCTAGCCATCATAGATCGAACCATATCCAATAGAGTCCGATTCCTCCTCTCAGACACACCATTATGTTGTGGTGTTCCAGGTGGAGTAAGTTGTGAGACAATCCCACAACTTCTAAGATACTCTTGAAATTCACTACTTAGGTATTCCTCCTCTATCTGTACGAAGAATCTTGACCATTTTATTGAGTTGATTTTCTACTTCATTCTTGAAGATTTTGAATATTTCAAAAGATTCATGTTTGTGTCTTAACAAGTACACATACCCATAACGACCATAGTCATCGGTAAAGGTAATGAAGTATCTTTCACCATTCCAGTTATTGGTTTAAAAGGTCCACATACATCCGAATGTATGATCCCTAATAAATCTTTTGCCCTTTCATTAGTCCCACTAAAAGGGGCCTTTGTCATTTTACCTTGTAAACAAGACTCGCATACATCAAATGAATCATTTTCATTAGTTTTCAAAATACCATTCTTTTGAAGTGTTTGTATACGATTCTTGTTTATGTGACTAAGGCTACAATGCCAAAGATAGGAATACTTAAATCTAATTTGAGCCTTTTGGTGGTTGCTTGGTACATTGAGCTATCATATGTTATGTTATCATGAACCAATTCATAATACCATTACAAGGTATAGCCTTAAAAAACACATGATTTAAAGAAACATGAATATCATTGTCAACAAACTTGTAATCATAATCATATTATCTTAAACGGGAAATAGAAATAATGTTCCTAGTCAAACTAGGAGCATACAAAACATTCTTTAAAATAACTTCCAAACCACTTGGAAGCTTCAAAATGTAGTCTCCTTAGGCTTCCACGTGAACCTTTCACCATTGCCCATAAAGAGACTAATTTCCCCTTTTGCATAATGCTCACTTCTTTGAATCCCTGCAAAAAATTGCAAATATGAGTTCCACATCCGGTATCCAATACCCATGTGTTAGAAGAAATAACATTTAGCTCAACATGTATCATAAAGATTGTACCTGAGGTTTGCCCCGCGTCCCTCTTCGATCTCAACTCTTTGAGATAGACCGGACAATTGCGTTTCCAATGGCCTACCTCACCACACTCAAAAACGGGTCATCATGAGCAACCTTTTGCTTCTTTTCTTTCGGTTTGGGCGGTTCCACTTTAGCTTTACCCTTACCCTTCCCCTTGACGTGCCCCTTCCCTTTGGCAACACTTGCCCTAGGGTCGGGGAGGTGCCTCTTCCTACTACCTCCTTCATTGATCATAAGGACCGGTAGAACCTTTCTACCCATGCCTGCTTCGGCCGTTTTGAGCATTGAATGAAGCTCACCAATGCTCTTGTCCCATCCATTCATGTTATAGTTCATAACAAAGCTATCAAACTTCTTGGATAGGGAGTTGAGGATCAAATCCGTTGCCAACTCGTTGGACACACGAAAGTTAAGCTTTTCAAGGCGATCAATGTGGCTCTTCATCTTAAGAACGTAAGATGACACCAATTGGGTCTCGTCCACCCGACATGCATGGAGTGCTTGAACCGTTTCGAAGCGCTCCACCCTTGATTGTTGTTGGAACATTTCCTTCAACTGGGTGATCATGTCATAGGCATTATGGTTCTCAAAGTCCTTTTGCAAATCGGGAATCATACTCGCTAGCATGAGACATGAGACTTGCACAGAGTCCTCGGTGTACTTGACCCATTCGGTAAAGGCCTCTACGTCATTCTCATCGGGTTGATCGGGAATGGGATCGTCTAACACATAGGACTTCTTTTCTTGCTTGAGAACGATTCTCAAGTTTCAGTACCAATCCATGAAGTTCCCATGTTTTAGACGTTCTTTTCAAGGATGGTTCTTAGTGATAGGTTATGAACGGTCGGGATTGCATTGTTGTTGTTAGCCATCTACAATTTTACAAAGTTAATTTTTAGTATTTTGATATCAAAGCATTTTAATTATTAATACCCTTTATGTCTCATAGACAATTAATAATTAAAATCTAAATCCAACGTTACATTTAAATATCGGTTAGGTGACTTTATCCCTTTATTTAAATTAACAAGGTAGTCAACGTTTGACAATTGTAACCTATTACAATTTCTAGTAATATGGGATCGTTTTAAACATCTTATGTTTTGTTTGGCATGTTTATCCCATCAACATCGTTTGTACGTCATGCTTGGGTGATCCTAATGCATGATTTCCAAATCAAGTCGTCCTACTTAGACACACGTGTGATTTTACATATATAAGTGGTTAGGTGACCTTTATCCCACAAATATGGTAATTTCACCTCAACTTCACAAGTTTCTATATTTATGGTTAGGTGACCTTTATCCCATAAATAAGTTGCAAGTGAATTGAGTGTTGTTTAAAGGATGGTGTTAAACTTGTTTTGAAAAGGGTTTTTGTAGTTTCTAAAATTTTAGTTTTTAGAAAAAAGCCTTTTATACCATACAACTTGTATGCATTCAAATGCATGGTATTGTTTGAAAAACTATTTTCAAGGTTCCTTTTAATAAAACCCATTTTTTATTAAATCATTAACCCTTAATAAACACATTTTTTAATTCCTTTAATGATAATAAAGAACCATTTTTATGCTTGATTTATCATAGTTGTTTAACTAGTTTATCTATTTTCAATTAAAATATTAAACTCAACCAAACAACCAAATAATCAACCAAACAAAAAAAAAAAAAATAAGTGCATAACCATAGCCAACTATTTTGATCACACTTGCTTGCCATAACAAGTGTGTCAAGTGGTCATTTCTAGGGTAAAACATGACACAATGTTGTGTTGATGAACTCCCACTTGAACTTGCATCCAAATGCTTCAAGTATTCCTTTTGTGTTGTGATTCCACCACCATCTTTAGGCACCTTCTTTGTCTCACAAATCAGCCACAAATGCTTGTTACATAGAAAAAATCCTAATACATTTTTTCTAGGAAAATAGAGTGCAAGCTAATCTACTTATTACATACCAAATGAAACAAATAAATTACATAACCTTTATTACACTCAAATGAAATCACAACCACAAACAATCAAACACAGGTCATGGCTAGGTTTTATGCACTAAAAACACATCCAAATATGTATGTAACTTTCGAAAATGGCAGCCCCTTTTGAACCCAAGTTCTCGGCCAACATAAACCAAGAACACGTGGGTTTTTGTCAAAACAAACAAACCATCTCATGATTTTAATTTTTCAAGATCCTTACATGCATATAATAGTAATATCTTGAAAAACAAAGGGACTTCCATGTGTGAAATTTTCAGCCCACTTTTTATCAAAAAAGGACCCGAAAATTTCAATCTTTGAAGCATGTATCCATATAACCGGCTCTTGATGCCATTGATGGGTTTTGTAGATGTTTACCAAAGACATATTAACCATTTAACATGTAAAACGCAGCGGAGTTTATATGAAAAACATGAGTTTATGTATCATATACATTTGTTAAATCAATACCCAATACAAGATCATTTTATATGGAAGAACATACTATCATAACATATATATATATATATCAACCACATGAACTACCTTTAAACCGTGGATTTGGAGGGCTAGATGATGATGTTTGAATACCAAGACTTCAATGTAGAAGCCCTCAAGAGATGATACCCACAAGCTCTTGCAAACACCCACTTGCTAGGTTGTGTGACACCAACTTGAAAACCCTCTTGCACAATCGATTTTTCAGCCAATAACACTAGATTCAAAGCTGAAAATTCAGCCTTGTTTCAGCTCTAAAAACCGATTTTTAGAGAGATGCTAGAGAGAGTTTTGCTCTTGTGTGTGTGAGAGAAAGTGTGTTGATAGAAGAGTGTTCAAGTGAAGTTACTCTTGCATGAACCAAGAACAAATCAAGAGAGTTCCCAAGCCCCAAGGGGTGGCCGAATTGGGGTCCCACTAGTGGGTTTCCCTCCCATTTGAATTTTATAAAAGATACACTCTTGCACTTTAATTTTATAAAATTAAAACCCTTTTAATTTTATAAAATATAACACACTTTTGTTTGATATTACTTAACCAACTTAAATAATAAAATAAATAATTTCTCATGAACAAATTATCCATATAATGTTGTTCATTTACAAAAGCAAATTTAGAAAACCCGGTTTCTAAATTGGTGCTAATATTTATTTGTGTGATCTTATCAACGAATAAATATTTATCGGTGTTTGTTTGGCTTGTTATTGGGTATGACCCGACTTGGATCATATCACATTAGCCACATCATTTTAATATGTATCTTGGGCAGATCAGTTTCTTCATAAAATTATTATTTCCTATCTAGATAATCACAATTTTAGGGAGAGAAAATACGAAAATATTTCGAAAAAGATTTTATTCTTAGGGGAGTGAAAGTTTGGAAAATTACAAAAATATTTGTTCTAAAGATTGAGAAAATTAAATTTTCAAGATTGTATAGAAAATAATAGTATATTTCTTGATTTTGATACATTACATCCTATATTTAAAAGAAACTGATTTGGATTATCTTAGATATGTTGATAGGGTTGACGATCAAGGCTGAAAAGAACTATGATCTATGAGGCACTGAAAGTAAATTTTTATAACTAAAGTGTGTTAATTATCAAGGTTTTGTGGAAACACTGATTACATGCTAAACAGACTGAGAGTTATAGTCTAGTAATACTCAAGCCAGTTACTATGTAATTAATATTTTTCAAAAGATATATGTATATGTAAATATCAAAATATGAAATATATAAAAGGAGCAAAAAGAAGCTAAAAGGCCATATAAGAATAAAAGATTCTAATGAGCATAATAACAAAAGATATGTAATATAAATACATACTATATGATAAATATTTTTTTTTCTTTAAGAATATGTTTGACACAGAAGGCAAAATCAAAAGATGGGAAACGTAAGTCTGAATTGGCATGTAAGTCCTAAACGTCTTACGAGGATAAAACATAAGTCCGACTATCAGTTAATAAGTCCTAAAACTTGTTAATATTATATGTTCAAAAACGTTTCTCATGCTAGCTATGCTCCAAATAGATATTATAACAGAGAAAAACTAATCCTTAAAATGCTAGTCAGGGGTAAAATGTTTAAGTCAAATTAGGGTGACTTGAAGTCTTAAAAATGTATTGAAGCTGGATAATGCTTCTAGAGGATTTTGATTGTAAGATCTACTAAATTCATATAACTTAATCAAAACATAATAAATATCACAGAATATTTATCTAAGTAAAAATTGAAGTCTAAGTTTAAGGTGGACACAATATATTGACAATCAACGTAACCACACTTATTAAAATAATGTTGGATGATGTTAATTATCGATTTCACAGAAATATAATCCTGTACTTGAAAGTTACAAAAATATTTAAATTATTAGTATAATGAGTATGTCAATTTGATTTTATGTTAAAATTTGTTTTTATTACACCTTGCTTTTGGTATACAAAATTTTACAAAATTGAGGGTTTTTGGATAATTATAAACAGTTAACTAAACATTTTTTACCCAAAACAAATCAAATGGTTCAACAAAATAAATAAATTTGCAAAATTTAAAAAAAATCAAAAGGTTAAAAAAAATTCAAAGGAAAACACGCAAGAAGTTCAAGATGTGATTAGTTGGTTGGTGCGACTAGTTAAACTTGTCGCATGAGTGAAGTCGGTGGTTATAAATGTACAGTTGTGCAATTTGTTCTTCATTCGCATGAAAACTCTCTGATCTCTTATTTTCACAAAATTTCAAAGTGCTGAACTATTAGTTGTTGATATACTAGTTCATTGCAATCGTGTAGTAATTCTTTAGTGTTCTGTAAGGTGATTTCATGTGTTTCATTATGTTTGTGAGTATTTGAACATAAACCGAACTAATAAGAACTTTTAAAAGACAAATTAAACGTAACTAAACATATAAAACTTTTAATATGACCTAATCGACACTTAATGAACATGTAATAATGATTAAATCGCTTTAAAAAAGCTCAATTTGAAATATGAAAATTGGTACTTGTCGCATGCGAAAGGTTGTTGGAATTCAAACATACGTGATAACTTTTAAATTTAAGTTGAACCTGTCGTGTGAGAACTTTGACTTGTCGCATGAAAAGTTGATTTGTGGTCAAAATTTATTTCATGCGAACAATAGGCCTTTTCGCGCGAAAAGTTAACTATTCGTATGCGATTAGTTTACTTCTTGCGATAAGTTCAAAATTTTCAATTCCAAAATTTTTCTAAGTCAGGAATTACTGTGATTAAATAACTAATCATTCTCTATTTGCAATTATTTTTTAGATGGCTCTTAAATGGTTTTTAACAAAAAATCATAAAAAGTAGCATTTCGGGGAGACATTCCAGAATACAAAGCATTATTCAGATCTATGATTGATAGATTTAAGTATTCGAGGATAAATCATGTTATATCAGCCAATCCGACTATCTATACTAACATAGTAGATCAGTTCTGGCTCACAGCTGCTAATGAGATTGATGACTAGGGCGAACCATGTATATCAGCCACAGTTAAAGGAAAGAGGATTGTGATTATTGATGTGGTGATTAACATTGTATTATTGTTGGAAGATCATCTAAATGTGCCCTTAAAGATTGATGATGATGTGGCTAGAGATTGTTTGGTCAGAATGGGATATAGTCACTGTTACCCTTCATTGGAGAAGAAATATTTACCTCCATTCTAGAAGTATCGATTCCATGTGGTGATAAATTGCTTAAGCAATTTGAAGGCGGGGATGGATAGCTTAAGCGAAGTGTTCGGATCCCTGCTGGTTTCACTTGTTGTCGATCTACCATACAGCATATCCAAAGCTATATTTTCATAGATGAAGAAGAATATCATTGCTACTATGGGGAAAAAATTTTGTCATGTATCCTATATTTATTCAGATGATAGTGAATGCTGCTCACCTGAGTTAGCAGTATTTGATTCATCCACATATGACATTATGGTGATGAAGAAATATATATTCACTTACTTAATGGGAGCAATGGGAAATGCTTGGGATGGTACAAATTTTGCTCAACTTGGCAGATTTGCTGATAGATGTGGCTATTCAAACTGATATAGATGGTCCCTCTACCAGTACTGTCACACCCTCAACTTCCACGAACGGGGTTTTACCGTTAGGCGTGTGACATACCAGGATCTCAGACACAGTCATATCGAACGAAACTATATGAATTTAAAATAAACATTTGACTTCATTCAAAAGAACATAAACAAAGTTTACAATAGTGCGGAAGCGTGTACATAATTAGTAAATCCATTACAGTACAGTTACAATAGCCATGTTTAGACAAAATGTTCAATGCTGAAAATAAAATAGATGAATGCATGTCCTGAGTGCGTTTCCTTAGCGTGCATCATGAGCTTATGCGTTCCTATGACCTGAGAAAACATGCTAAAATGTGTCAACATAAAGTTGGTGAGTTCACAGGTTTAATCAACAAGAAATGTGTTCGTAAGCGTTCAATGGTTTGCGTTTCAATGGTTTAGTATATAGAGTATATCGTTAGGTACCTAGCCTATATTCTTGTTACTTAGCGTTTCGAACCGAAGCTGACTGTTTATGTCCTATATGTGTTTGTTGTATCCCCGCCACGTCTCGTAAGACCGTGACAAATGTTAGGTCAATCAAGCACCCGTTTGACCTCCAATCAAGCTAGCGCGACTAGCCCGGGCGGGGTTTGTCAGACCCAGTAGTACTACTCAAAATTACCTCGCTAATCCCATTACTAACGGTTCGAGTGTGTCAGGACATGTTGTGTGTTTGCACTAACGTAACAAGCGATATCAATAATACTACAACCATTTATGTAAGTCTGTTTTGCATGTCTTCTCCCCCAAAAGGAAAGAGAGTAAAATAGGGGCCGTGAAACTCACTGATGATGTAGTAAGTACGTAGGATGAAAGTCTCCCAAGTGTTGTTTACGATGCGCTGTCAAACACCTATTGACAGTTATGTTAAGCATTAATGTTGTGTTTAGCGTTAATAGACATGTTTAGTCGGGTCGGGTCGCATTGGTTCGGTCGTGGGTGACACACACACACACATGCAGGCATACGCATATCAGACCTTATGTAGATCCCAAACGGGTTGTCGCTAGTTGTAAACAGTTAGGTTGTTTTAGATCGTAAGAGTATGTGCTTGTTGATTGCGTTGACTTTAATCTTTGTGGTCAAGAAATGACACTTTATTGATTGTTACCATATCATCACACGATAGGCACACCGCACACAAGGCGAATTCACTCACAATGACTCCAATCGCATGTCAAGGCTAGACGCACGACTGGACACTTCATTCGCACGAATGGGCATTCAATCGTACGAATCAACCTCATTCGTACGGTTGAACCCTCACTCGTACGACTTAGCATTCAATCGTACCACACATTACCCATTCACCCGACTCAACAACCAAACGCATGACTGAACCTTCATTCGTACGATTGGACCTTCAGTCGGGTGGTACTCAGTCGCACACATTTCATCCGGTTGACTCAATCGCACACACTCTCAATCACATGCATTCATTCGCACGTCACGCACATACGTATGGACTCATTCGCACGATTCAACCAAGTCGCACCACTCAGTCGCACGAGGGACCCAGTCGCATGACTCAGTCGCATGACTGGCCCAGTCACGGACAGCAGCAGATCGCGACTGCTGGACGGGCTGAACAGCCTTCGACTGTCCCGTGCTCGGTTTTCACACAATCAAGACTTCCAGAAACACTCTCCTAACATGTCTAAGTGAAATGCACATGCTGATTGACCTCACACGCACCTCCACGACCACATGCATTCGGGTTGAACCCGAACACCCGAACCCCAAATTTGCAGCAGAGAAACGAGCAATAAAACGGATGTACAGGGTCGCCTACCTGCTGGGAACGTGATTTCTCAGCTGTTGCGTGGCCTAACGAACGAAAACAAGCTCAATCGGGGTGATTTTGGTGCTTGGATGAAGAAATGGTGAAGATGAAGGCGATTGAAGAGAAGAGAGCAGATTGTGGTGTGTTTGGCTGGTGGATGGGTATTTATACCCAGCCCCAGTTTGGCAATTGTCAAGTTTAGTCCCTGTACTTAGGTCCCGTGTTCCCAATTTGGTTTCGGTTGATGACGACGTAGATGAGCGAGCTATGTTAATTAAGAGGATTCCTTAGGAAATCCCGTTTATGTGAATCCTCTACAAACACCCGTGTTAGTATTTTATCATTACTTATTTAACGATGTCGGTGGCGGTGTTTGTATACGTTTCGAGTATAACGAGTATGTGCCAACGATAACGACAGTGGTTTGGATAGTGTTAATCTGGAATTACGGGGTGTCACATCATCCCCTTGTTGCAGGAATTTTCGTCCCGAAAATTAGCACATCATGTTACGAGGTTCTACGGGAAGTACAAGGCTCTCGGTTTGTGACGCCTGTTGAATAGAGTTGCTGCGTATTCTAAGAGGTAGATGCCTGATCTTGGAACAGTTGCGGGTACTTCTTCTTCATCTGATCCTTGCATTCCCAGGTAAACTCTGGTCCACGCTTTGAGTTCCAACGAACCTTGACGATAGGGATACGGCTATGTTTGAGCGTCTTGACTTGTCGATCCATGACTTCCACTGGTTCCTCGACGAAATGTAGTTGTTCATCCACATGTATCTCGTCTAACGGAACGAAAAGAGTCTCGTCTGCAAGGCATTTCCTCAAGTTGGAGACGTGGAACATCGTGTACTCCACGGAGTTCTTCGGGTAGGTTCAACTGATAGGCCACGGGGCCAACCCGTTTGACAACCTCAAACGGTCCCACGTACCTAGGGCTTAGTTTCCCACGTTTCCCGAAACGAATCACACCCTTCCAAGGTGACACTTTCAAAAGCACCTTGTCACCTATTTGGAATTCCAACGGTCGGCGACGCTTATCAGCGTAACTTTTCTGTCGGTCACGGGCTGTTGCCATACGGTTACGGATCTGCACGATCTTCTTAGTCGTCTCGTTCACGAGTTCAGGGCCGGTGAGTTGACTTTCTCCAACTTCCGCCTAACAGATAGGTGATCAGGACTTACGCCCATACAGTGCCTCAAATGGGTCAACTTTGATCGATGTGTGATAGCTATTGTTGTAAGAAAACTCAACTAGCGGTAAGTGAGTTTCCCAACTGCTGCCGAAATCTATGACGCAGGCACGTAACATGTCTTCTAAAGTCTGGATCGTTCGCTCGCTCTGGCCATCGGTTTGAGGGTGATACGCGGTGCTCATATCCAACCGCGTCCCCAATGCTCGTTGCAAAGACTGCCAGAAGTGTGAGGTGAATCGAGCGTCACAATCAGAGATAATGGAAATCGGCACACCGTGCCAAGAGACTACTTCCCTTAGGTAGATACGAGTTAACTTTTCCATACGATCAGTCTCCCGGATTGCCAGGAAGTGTGCGGATTTCGTCAAGCGATCCACGATCACCCACATGGTGTCGCATCCGCTGGGAGTTCGAGGAAGTTTCGTGATGAAGTCCATAAATATCTGCTCCCACTTCCATACTGGTATTTCTGGCTGTTGGAGTAAACCAGATGGTCGTTGATACTCCACTTTAACCTTAGAACAGGTTAGGCATCTGCTTACGTATGTGGCAATGTCAGCTTTCATATTCGGCCACCAGTAAAGGACCTTGAGATCGTGATACATTTTGTCCGAACCTGGGTGGATTGAGTACCGTGATTTGTGGGCTTCGTCCATTACCAGTTCTCGTAGGTTTCCATACGAGGGAATCCATGTTCGATCCATGAAGTAGCGGATTCCGTCAGGCTTGGTTTCCAATTGCTTCTCCATGCCTCGTAGCGACTCGGCTTTCAGGTTCTTGTCTTTTAACGCCTCAAGTTGAGCATTGCGGATCTGGTCGGGTAAACCAGTGTGAATGGTGAGTTGCAATGCTCGAACTCGTCTTGGCTTGGGTGTTTCCTTCTGACTCAGGGCGTCTGCTACTACATTGGCCTTGCCCGGATGATACTTGATCGTACAGTCATAGTCGTTTAACAACTCGACCCAACGACGTTGTCTCATATTTAGCTCCTTCTGTTCAAAGATGTGCTGGAGACTCTTGTGATCGGTGTAAATGGTGCACTTGGTACCGTACAAGTAGTGTCTCCATATCTTGAGTGCAAACACGACTGCTCCAAACTCTAGGTCGTGTGTCGTGTAGTTTTTCTCATGTATCTTCAGTTGTCGTGATGCATAGGCAATCACCTTATTGCGTTGCATTAGTACGCAACCGAGGCCTTGTATGGAAGCATCACAGTAAACTACAAAATCATCGGTTCCCTCAGGCAGGGATAGAATCGGTGCTGTATAGAGTTTTTGCTTCAGAATCTGGAATGCAGATTCTTGTTTATCACCCCAATTGTACGTAGTGCCTTTATGAGTCAATGCGGTGAGAGGTTGAGCAATCTTCGAGAACCCTTCGATGAACCGTCGATAATAGCCAGCCAATCCGAGAAACTGTCGTACCTCGGTCGGAGTCTTAGGCGTAGCCCAGTTCTTGATAGCTGCTATCTTTGCCGGGTCAACGTGTATCCCATTCTCATTGACCACATGACCCAAGAAATGGACCTCTCGTATCCAGAAGTCGCACTTTGAAAATTTCGCATACAATTGTTCTCGTCTCAACAACTCCAGAATCAGTCTAAGGTGCTCTTCGTGTTCTTCCTTATTCCTTGAGTAAATAAGGATGTCATCGATGAAGACAATGACGAACTTGTCTAGATAGGGTTTGCACACTCGGTTCATTAGGTCCATGAAAACCCTGTTGCATTGGTCAACCCGAATGGCATAACTAAGAACTCGTAGTGGCCATACCTCGTTCTGAAAGCAGTCTTTGAAATGTCTTCTTCTCGTATCCTTAGTTGATGATAACCCGATCTTAGGTCTATCTTGGAATAATAACTCGACCCTTGTAGTTGATCGAACAGATCGTCAATGCGCGGGAGAGGATAACGATTCTTTATTGTTGCCTTGTTCAATTCCCTGTAATCGATACACATGCGGAAAGTTCCGTCCTTCTTCTTGACAAACAGAACTGGGGCTCCCCACGGTGATGAGCTAGGTCTGATAAAACCCTTATCCAATAGTTCCTGCAATTGCGTAGACAGCTCTTGCAGTTCCCTTGGAGCTAATCTGTACGGTGCTCTCGCGATAAGGGCGGCTCCCGGTACCAAATCGATTTGGAACTCGACTTGGCGATGCGGTGGGAGACCGGGTAGGTCTTCAGGGAAAACCTCAGGATAATCACGTACAACAAGGATGTCTTCAATTTTTTTTCCTCGTCTCTTTTTCAGTGACCATGGCTAGGAAAGCGGTGTGACCCTTACGCAAACACTTCTGAGCTTTCATGTAGGAGATGACTCCAGAGACCATGCCACACCTTTCGCCCTTAACCGATAAAGTTTCACCACTAGGAAGTGGTATACGAACGATTTTCTCTCCACAGATGATCTCAGCTTGATTCTTGGATAGCCAGTCCATACCCACCACCACGTCGAAACTACCAAGTGTGACAGGCATCAGATCTATATCTATCTCATGACCACATAATCCTAGTCTGCACCCCTTAAAGATATGAGTTGCCTCAATTAGTTTTCCATCAGCTAATTCTACAACATAACTAGGTTCCGCAACAGTTAAGGTTACATCTAAGAACTTAATGAACTTGTTGGAAACAAAACTTCTGTCAGCTCCAGTATCAAATAGTATAGAAGCAAAACAACCATTCAAGGGAAACGTACCAGTAACCACATTCTGGTCATCCCTTGCCTCGCCAGAACCGATCACGAATGCACGACCCTTGGCATTGCCCCCATTATTACCCTTGTTTCCACCCTTCAGCTGTGGGCAATCCTTCCTGTAGTGTCCCTCCTTACCACACTCATAGCAGGCTCTAGTCACTCCACCCTGGCGTTGTTGTTGAGGTTGTTGTTGCTGAGTCATTAGTTCACCCCTGCAGTCTTTGGCTGCGTGACCCATCTTTCCACATCTCTGACAACGGAGTCGATCACACGGGCCATGATGATGGAAGTTGCACCGGTTACACTTAGGATTCTTGCCCGCGTAGCTACTCGATCCCTGGCCATAGTTGTTGTTGTTCTGATTGTTGAAGCTTCTTGAAGGTCAAACTTTTTGGTCTGTTGTTGCTGGGTGTTGTTGGAGCTTGAAGACTTGTTGTTGTTATTGCCGTCCCATTTCCTCTTGTGATCAGAAGAACCAGAAGCAGCGCCACGTTTAGGCAAGGTGCCCTGTGCCACTGCCTAGTCAGTGAGTTTATGAGTCAGTCGGATGGCCTGCTGAATATTGACAGGATCAGCAGCCATCACACTAGCCTGGATCTGAGGAGCTAGACCATCAATGTATTTTTCGATCCGTTTATAGGCCGAAGTGACCATCTGAGGACATAATGCAGCCAACTCGTGCGAACGAGTCATGTACTCCTCAAGGTCAGAACCAACCATCTTTAAATTCCAAAATTCTGCCTCCAGTTTCTGGACTTCGCTCCTGGGGCAGTACTCTTCTTTCATCAGAACCTTAAAGTCATCCCATGGCATACCATTAGTAGCACCAAGCCCTATGGTTTGGACTTGTGAGTTCCACCACGTCAGGGCTGGTCCCTCCAATGTGCCGGAGGCGTACTTGACGCGATTTCCATCAGGACAGTTGCACATGGCAAACACTGACTCAAGTTTCTCCAGCCAGCGAAGCAGTGTGACAGCACCCTCAGAGCGTTGAAAGAATGAGGCTTGCAATCCATAAACATCTTGAAGGTACAGACTGTGGGACCTCCTTGATTCGGATTCTGGTCGTTCTGGTCCTGATTGCGGGCCTGCTCATAGGCTTCCAGCGCATCAGCCACGCGCTCATTGATGATAGCATTCAGCTCGGCTTGAGTCAGGGTGATATTTCCTCGTCCACCCGCACGTCCCGCTCTTCTTCCAGACATGATTTCTTCAATTCACAACACATATTAATCAATAACCGGATAATAATTATTGACAATAATAAATTGTATCATCCTAGTAAGAATGAAGGGTTTGTTTGCATATCGATAGTGAAGCTATATGAGGATCCGAGGCCTCATGCCTCCAAGTATGAAATTGATAATTTGTACTGAGCACAACCGTTATCACCCAATAGAGTTTCCAGAATTCTCATGCACGACAAATTACAATTACGTGTGTTCCCGTGATTCTAATTTGCTTTGCATGGTCACACATGGTTCCCCCAATTCGAGATAGCGTACCTTGACCAGTACCGAGTGTTATCAATGATAGAAGTATCAAAGATATATTTGTTATACCAAGAGTCAAATAACTAAAGTTGTACTATTTGTACAAGAGATTTGGTTAAGATAATAACGGGAATCAAGACAATTTGGCCTTTTTTCCTTTCGAAGTTCTAGGTGTTTGAATGTTTAAGTCCGATTCTCTAACAGACTTTAATATCTTAGTTGTCCCTTATCTACTGCTCGGGCTAGTGTAGGGGATAGGATATGTTAGGAATGGTAACAAGTGTGAGAGAGTTGGGAGAGTGAGGTATTTTTCTTTTTGTTTGTCATAGTTAAGCTTGTCGCGTGTGTTAGGAAAGAGTTTCGTGTTCCAATCGGAAATGTTTGGTTCAATTCGTTGTTGCTTCCACTCCGAGAGTGAAGGATCAAGTGTAAACGTTGGTAGTGAGCGAGCGGGATTCTCCGCCTCTCTGTCAGCCGGTAATGACACACATGTCATACCCATAATGTTATGTTTGCTCAGCAGCGTACTGTCAGTACTCCAGAAGGCTGTTTGCACAACAGTGGTAACCATGTAAAAGTGTCTGTGCAATACTAGTGTTGTGTCTAAGGCTATAGTCTAGATGCAATGCAATCCTAGTTCTCTCTATAACCTGTGGCTCTGATACCAATCTGTCATACCCTCAACTTCCACGAACGGGGTTTTACCGTTAGGCGTGTGACATACCAGGATCTCAGACACAGTCATATCGAACGACACTATATGAATTTAAAATAAACATTTGACTTCATTCAAAAGAACATAAACAAAGTTTACAATAGTGCGGAAGCGTGTACATAATTAGTAAATCCATTACAGTACAGTTACAATAGCCATGTTTAGACAAAATGTTCAATGCCAAAATAAAATAGATGAATGCATGTCCTGAGTGCGTTTCCTTAGCGTGCATCATGAGCTTATGCGTTCCTGTGACCTGAGAAAACATGCTAAAATGTGTCAACATAAAGTTGGTGAGTTCACAGGTTTAATCAACAAGAAATGTGTTCGTAAGCGTTCAATGGTTTGTGTTTCAATGGTTTAGTATATGAGCATATCGTTAGGTAGCTAGCCTGTGTTCTTGTTACTTAGCGTTTCGAACCGAAGCTGACTGTTTACGTCCTATATGTGTTTGTTGTATCCCCGCCACGTCTCACAAGACCATGACAAATGTTAGGTCAATCAAGCACCCGTTTGACCTCCAATCAAGCTAGCGTGACTAGCCCGGGCAGGGTTTGTAAGACCCAGTAGTACTACTCAAAATTACCTCGCTAATCCCATTACTAACGGTTCGAGTGTGTCAGGACATGTTGTGTGTTGCACTAACGTAACAAGCGATATCAATAATACTACAACCATTTATGTAAGTCTGTTTTGCATGTCTTCTCCCCCAAAAAGGAAAGAGAGTAAAATAGGGGCCATGAAACTCACTGATGATGTAGTAAGTACGTAGGATGAAAGTCTCCCAAGTGTTGTTTACGATGCGCTATCAAACACCTATTGACAGTTATGTTAAGCATTAATGTTGTGTTTAGTGTTAATAGACATGTTTAGTCGGGTCGGGTCGCATTGGTTCGGTCGTGGGTGACACACACACACACATGCAGGCATACGCATATCAGACCTTATGTAGATCCAAACGGGTTTCGCTAGTTGTAAACAGTTAGGTTGTTTAGATCGTAAGAGTATGTGCTTGTTGATTGTGTTGACTTTAATCTTTGTGGTCAAGAAATGACACTTTATTGATTGTTACCATATCATCACACGATAGGCACACCGCACACAAGGCGAATTCACTCACAATGACTCCAATCGCATGTCAAGGCTAGACGCACGACTGGACACTTAATTCGCACGAATGGGCATTCAATCGTACGAATCAACCTATTCGTACGGTTCAACCTCACTCGTACGACTTAGCATTCAATCGTACCACACATCACCCATTCACCCGACTCAACAACCAATCGCATGACTGAACCTTCATTCGTGCGATTGGACCTTCAGTGGGTGGTACTCAGTCGCACACATTTCATCCGGTTGACTCAATCGCACACACTCTCACTCGCATGCATTCATTCGCACATCACGCACATACGTATGGACTCATTCGCACGATTCAACCCAGTCGCACCACTCAGTCGCACGAGGGACCCAGTCGCATGACTGGCCCAGTCGCGGACAACAGCAGATCGTGACTGCTGGACGGGCTGAACAGCCTTCGGTTGTCCCGTGCTCGGTTTTCACACAATCAAGACTTCCAGAAACACTCTCCTAACATGTCTAAGTGAAATGCACATGCTGATTGACCTCACACGCACCCCCACGACCACATGCATTCGGGTTGAACCCGAACACCCGAACCCCAAATTTGCAGCAGAGAAACGAGCAATAAAACGGATGTACAGGGTCGCCTACCTGCTGGGAACGTGATTTCTCAGCTGTTGCGTGGCCTAACCGACGAAAACGAGCTCAATCGGGGTGATTTTGGTGCTTGGATGAAGAAATGGTGAAGATGAAGGCGATTGAAGAGAAGAGAGCAGATTTTGGTGTGTTTGGCTGGTGGATGGGTATTTATACCCAGCCCCGGTTTGGCAATTGTCAAGTTTAGTCCCTGTACTTAGGTCCCGTGTTCCCAATTTGGTTTCGGTTGATGACGACGTAGATGAGCGAGCTATGTTAATTAAGAGGATTCCTTAGGAAATCCCGTTTATGTGAATCCTCTACAAACCCCGTGTTAGTATTTTATCATTACTTATTTAACGATGTCGGTGGCGGTGTTTGTATACGTTTCGAGTATTAACGAGTATGTGCCAACGATAACGACAGTGGTTTGGATAGTGTTAACCTGGAATTACGGGGTGTCACAAGTACTGCACCATAAGCTCCAGAAAGTTCACAGGGGGCTGGTTTGTTGGCTAAAGATGAGGTGAACACGTGGTTTATAGACAGTGGGAATGAGACTGACAGTGACTAGATAGGGAATGTCCCTTATGTGCGACATAAACGTCCAAGAGTGCAAGAAACTTCAACCAAACGCACTGCTGAGAAAAGGGATGCTGACTTTGTTCCTGAGTATTCCCCATCGACTCATAGGATAAATAAAAGTATGGCGAGGAAAAGAGCTTATTCAGATAGTCCACGTGGGAGGGGTAGAGGACCGTTACGTAAGTGTCGGTCCCTGATTACCACTGTGTCGACTAGTACTGCATTCCATTATTAAATACTCCTATCACAGTTAGTGAGTCTACTACATTAAAGGCACTGGTGATTGTTATAGAACCAACCACTGTAACATTATTTACTATGCCTGATGTTGATAATGTGTTGAGTACACCACCAAATACTAAAGGGCATGATGATATGTTTGGTGATGCTAATTACTTTAACACTGCTCCAGAGCCACGACCGCCACCAAAGTCTGCACTGTATTCACCCACGAGGGTTACACTCAAGCAAAGGGTTGTGGTGTCAGAGAAATAGATGATGGAGAAAACATAAATGATTGAGTACATGTATCGAAGTATGTTAGAGAAAGATGACAATAAAGAATTAGAGCATCAGCAACAGTTCATGTTTAGCTATATACAGATTATGGAGCAGAATATTTGAGATCTCACTTCCCGTGTAACTTTTTTATTTTTACAATAACAAACCATGAATGTTAGAGAGTCTAGAGGATAGCAAACTGCTGGTCCTGAATCTGCTGATTATCATACCATTACTACGTTGATCCTATTATGCCTGAAAGGACAACACACACTGCTGATATTGATCAAGAGCCATCTACGACTAATCCTATTTTGGCTACTGAGGATCGACTTGTAGCATTTTTACTAAAGAGGTGTTTGTGGAGCCTGAGCATGATATGCCTATTCCAAACCCAGTTGATGATAATAATCACTTAGATATGATAGATTTTAGTTGTGATAAAAAAGATGATAATGATGATGATGATGATGGTGATGGTGATCAAGGAGATGATGATGAGGATGGAAATGATGATAAAAAGGATGATGATAATGATCAGGGTTGTGATATGGGTTCTGCAGTTGGTGCTTCTGGTTCATCGGGTACTGCTAATGTTTCTGGACCAGTCCCGATGATATGAACATGATTTCCATACACTCAGAGCATCATATTTATATGTAATGAGTCGTGTTCCGTTCACTAATCCAAGTAATATAGAAAGGGGAAGTGTAATAACATGATTTAAAAACAAAGTAAGACCAACTTCAAATACTTTAAACTGTCAAATCTAAAGTCATTGAAAATGAGACACCTATCTACCCTAACACTAACAAGCCAATGAATATATGAGTTTTTACGTATCCAACATATGCTAGGAAGATCCCTATACATGCTCTTGTACCAGTTAATAGCTTGTCAAAGCTCATGTGGTGGAGTTGTGAGAAGGAGACGGGTCATGCTTTGATACATTGTGTGGATCAAGATTATCGTATTATCAACCTTGTGGATTTGCTTAATTTTGGAAGGGAAGATTTAATGAGGTCGCTGGCCTGTCCAATTGCAACTAATGAATATGTTCATATTTTAGCAGCACAGTTCGGTTAGTTGATCATGAAGTCCCTGGATAAAAAGATGTATTCTTATGGGACAGTTACAAGGTGGATGACGTGGACATTTAAAGCATTGATTTACCGAGTCTAGGGGGAGATTGTAGGGATTGAACCTTGTCACACCCCAGCCTTAATGGTGGAAATCTCAAGATGTGAGAGCTAAGATTGTTCATTCCACACAACGCTAATTTAAGATGACAATATTATTAAATACCAATATTCATGACATACATTTAAGAAATAACATAAGTTCCCATAATTAACAAAACACAAGAATTCCAATACAAAAGATAGTAAATGTCTTTTAATTTTAATCTAGGTCCAACCCTAGATTGTAACAAGTCTTCAAGCAAGCTAAGCAATATCATTTCCTGAAACATGTTAAAAATAGTGGTCAACATAATGTTGATGAGTTTCCATAGGTTTTCATACGTAGATATATATACCAAAGATGGCAATTCATGTCAAAGGTTATTAAATAAAGTAAATAAAGATGGATGAACAAATGTAACAATCAAACCTTAACAAATATGGCCACAATAACGATTAACGATTAGCTAAGTGTATTTGGTTCCCATAGTGCTCAAGAATACGACACTAGGAGCTGGCAATAAGCTCGGCTTTACCACCAAATAGGCTTGTCAGGCCCATAGATCTATGAAGTCGCTAGGCTAGCAATAGTTAATGATTGTATCTTACAACCGTCATCACGTGATAATTACAAGTGTTCACATAACCATGACATAATAAGATGAATTGCGCAAATGTTATAAGAAAACGTGTTTACAAGTGTGATTATATATGGTTAATATGTTTCACCCTAAAAGTGTGAAATATATAAAATGGGGTATGAAAACTCACTTGGATAGTAAAGGTGAACAAATAAGAAAGTCTTGTATATAATGCCGAGGATTCGTTAAGCTCAACCTAAAGGAACATCATATTAAGTTAATCACAATGTTAAATTTGGGAATACAATGATGTTATTTATAAATCCTTAAACCATGATTTTAAATTATAAGATAGATACAATTACTATTATTTTAATATTTAAGTGATAAGAACTTTGGGGTTAAAATCATTAGTAAATGTTAACTTTTATTCTCAAATAATTATTATTTACTATTTAATAAAATAGTAATTTGTAGACTTAAATGATTAAAACAATTCTATTAATTTGAATAAGTGTACATTTTAAATATGTACATACATATATTAATTTTATTTTAATATATCATTTAAACTTGAATATGTATTTCATAAAAATAATAGATCTATTAAATTGACATTTTTAAGAATTTAGAAGGATTAATTTCATTACAAATACTAACAAGGATATATATTTTATAATAATTTTATAATTTTCAAGATAAAAATAAGGGGTTTATTAAATTAAATTTCTAGAAAATTAAAAGAAAATAATTTATTTATTTTCTTATTAAAGAATAATTTTATATTAATTTATAATCTATAATAATTTTCTGTAATTAAAAATTCCATAAAAATTAGATTAAAAATAGAAATGCAGGGCTGGGGTTCGAACCCGGGCCCCCTGTATAGCCTCGCCACACTTAAACCACTGAGCCAAGCCTTGGTTTGTGTTATGGAGTTGAAAAAAATTGGTTTAAACTTAACCCACCAAATTCCCCTAATTCATAAGAACCCTAGAATTGGATTTCGGCCAAATTGAACATCAAGACATTGATGTAATGGAATTAACCATGGGCTTTTGTTCCCCATGTAAAATGAATCAAAAGACCCATTTAATTATCCGGTTGATGTTGTTGATGATTGATTTAAGGTTCGAACAAGGCTGCGAGTATTTTTTTGAATCAATGATTGATGCGTGTGTGTTTTGGTGAAATTGAGTGCACAGATAGTTGGAAAGGAACGAGTGTCACCTTTCCCCTCTGTTATATAGTCTTGATTAGATTGTTAATTACCCAACGACTATAAGGTTCAAGTCGGCCGTTTCAGGTCGAATTAAACAGATTAAATGTTGTTTTGGGTGAATTCAACACCCTAATGGTTACGAAATGATACACAAACGTTCATGCTTGATTAATTTAATTATAGCGAACTTTAATGTAATAACGGCTTGAAACTTCAATGGTTTCGGATTCGAGTTCGAGGGTGGTAAAAAAAACCCGTTTAAAGTCCAATTATTACACTTCATGGTGTTGGAAACGAGTTCTCGAGGGTTTTGGTGTGTTTTGGCTACAAACCGAAGCTTAAATGGGGGTTTTAGGGGTTTGCCGGAGCCGCCGGAGCCGCCGGAGGTGTGGACGGACATGGGCCGGAAAAACGCGAAGGAAGAGAGAGAAAGAGGGTGGAGGTTTGGTTTTACGATTTACAACTTTGGTCCCTGTAGTTTTTACGTTTTGGTGTTTCTAAACCAATTTTAAGTTTTAGTTTAAAATAAAATTACAGTTTAACCCCTGTGGTTTTAATGTTATTATTTCATGCCAAAACTAATTATTTACATATTTTAAAATATAACCTTATATTTTTTTTATTTTTAAGATTACACTTAATATGATTATATCATCATCATCATCATCATCATCCCACATCAGCATCATCATCATCAGCATCATCATCATCACCATCATCATCACCATCATCACCACCAGCATCATCACCACCAGCATCATCACCACCAGCATCATCACCACCAGCATCATCACCACCAGCATCATCACCACCAGCATCATCACCACCAGCAGCATCATCATCATCATCATCATCATCATCATCATCATCATCATCATCATCATCATCATAGCATCATCACATCATC